>CAUYRH010061202.1:0-15250 GCA_963574655.1 Perodicticus potto | reverse complement strand
ACATTGCTGTATTCCTTGATCACTTCTAAAAGTTTTATAGTAGAATCCCTGGTGTTTTCCAGATATACAATCATATCATCTGCGAAGAGTGAAAGTTTGATCTCTTCTGACCCTATGTGGATACCCTTGATTGCCTTTTCTTCCCTAATTGCAATCGCTAAAACTTCCATTACAGTGTTAAAGAGCAGTGGAGACAATGGCAACCTTGCCTGGTTCCTGATCTAAGTGGAAATGATTTCAATTTAACTCCATTCAATACAATATTGGCTGTGGGTTCGCTGTAGATGGCCTCTATTACTTTAAGAAATTTCTCTTCTTTACCAATTTTCTTAAGTGTTCTAATCATGAAGGGATGCTGGATACTGTCAAAAGCTTTTTCTGCATCAATTGAGAGAATTACATGGTCTTTATTTTTTAATTTGTTTTTGTGCTGAATTACATTTATAGATTTGCATATACTAGTTTAGAGATCAAGGTGATGTTTGCTTCATAGAATATGTTGGGTAGTATTCCATCTATTTCTATATTTTTGAAGAGGTTTAGTAATATAGGTACTCGTTCTTCTTTAAAGGTTTGGTAGAATTCTGACGTGAAGCCATCTGGTCCTGGGCTTTTCTTTTTAGGGAGATTTTGTAACCCAACTTTTTAGGGAATAGTTGATGCTATTTCAGAACTTGATATAGGCCTGCTCAAAATTTCCACTTCATTGTGGCTAAGTCTTGGTAGGTGGTGTGCTTCCAAGTATTGATCAATTTCCTTCAGATTTTCATATTTCTGAGAGTAAAGTTTCTTGTAATATTTGTTAAGGATTTTTTGAATTTCTGAGGGATCTGTTGTTATTTTGTCTTTACCATTTCTGATTGATGGAATTAGAGATTTTACTCTTTTTTTCCTGGTTAGGTGGCAAAACGTTTATCTATTTTATTGACCTTTTCAAAAAACCAACTTTTTGATTTATTGATCTGTTGTGTAATTCTTTTGTTTTCAATGTCATTTAATTCTGCTGTAATTTTGGTTATTTCTTTTCTTTTGATCGGTTTGGGATTAGAATGTTCTTCCTTCCCCAGTTGCTTAAGATGTCCCATTAAGTTGTTAACTTCCTCTCTTTCTGTTTTCTTGAGGAAGGCTTGCAGTGCTATAAATTTCCCTCTTAGGACTGCCTTTGCAGTATCCCAGAGGTTCTAATAATTGTCTTCATTGTCATTTTGTTCCAAATATTTGGTAATTTCCTTCTTAATCTCGTCAATGACCCATCTATCCTTCAGCATAATGTTATTTAGCTTCCATGTTTTTGTATGAGTATGCATATTCTTCTTGTTACTGAGTTCAAATTTTATTCCATGGTGGTCTGAGAAGATGCAAGGAATAATTTCAATTCTTTTAAATTTTCTGAGGTTGGACTTGTGACCTAGGATGTGATCAATTTTGGAGTATATTCCGTGGGCTGATGAGAAGAATGTGTATTCAGTTTTGTTGGGATGAAATGTTCTATAGATGTCTGTTAAATCCAAATGTTGGATGGTTAAGTTTAAATCTAAAATTTCTTTGCTTAGCTTCTTTTTGAAGGATCTATCCAGCACTGCTAAAGGGGTGTTAAAATCTCTGACTTCTATGGAGCTGAAGGTAATCAAGTTGCTCATGTCTGTTAGAGTTTCTTTTATAAATTGAGGCGCATTCTGGTTGGGTGCATAAATATTAATAATTGAAATCTCATCATATTGAGTAGTACCTTTAACAAATATGAAGTGTCCATCCTTTTCTTTCCTTATTTTGGTTGGTTTAAGGACTATTGTATCTTTGAATAGGATTGCTACACCTGCTTTTTTCTGTTTTCCATTTGCCTGGAATATAGATGACCATCCCTTCACCTTGAGTCTATATTTATCTTTTAAGGTAAGATGAATTTCTTGTATTCTGCAGATATGTGGCCTGAGTTTTTGAATCCAGGCAGCCAACCTACGCCTCTTTAGAGGACAATTTAAACCATTCACATTTATAGAAAATAATGATAAACCTTTAGAAAGTCTGGTGGACATTTTTAATCTTTTCTCACTGTAGAAGTTGCAATTTGATAAAAAGTTTCTGGGTGAATTTACTTTTGTGAAGGATTACGCTGGTCATTATGGAGAATAGGTCTGAGAATATCTTGGAGAGCTGGTTTAGTTATAGCAAATTTCTTCAACATGTGGATGCCATTAAAGTATTTAATTTCTCCATCATAACTGAAACTAAATTTAGCTGGGTATAGGATCCTAGGTTGAAAGTTATTTTGTTTTAGTAGATTGAAAGTCGATGACCATTCTCTTCTAGCTTGAAAGGTTTAATCAGAGAGATCTACAGTTATTCTAATATTCTTCCCCTTGTACGTGATAGATTTCTTATGTCTGGCTGCTGTCAGAATTTTCTCCTTCATGTTAACTTTAGTGAACTTAATTATGAAGTGCCTGGGGGATGACTTATTTGGGTTGAGTCATGCTGGGGTTCTGAAACTGTCTGCTATCTGAATTTCAAACTCTCTTGGCATGTCTGGAAAGTTCTCTTTAATAATCTCATAAAGAAGAGACTCTGTGCCTTGTGACGCCACTTCGTCATTTTCAGTTATCCCTATAAGGCAAATATTGTTGCCTTCCATTTCTCTTCCTCTTTGTAGGTTTGGGAGCGTTTGAAAGCTTTGTCTTCAATGTCAGAAATCCTTTCTTCTGCTTGCTCTATTCTGTTGCTGAGGGATTCTACTGTGTTTCTCAGACCTTTGAGGGCTGCAATATCTTATCTCAATGTGTCAAAATCTTTGGTCATTTTGTCTTTCAATTTGTTTAATTCTTGAGACATCTTTTGGGTCATCATTTGGATTACTGCTTGAAATTCTAATTCCATCTTTTCCTCCATTCTGCTGATCTTATTTGCTATCCAGACTCTGAATTTGATTTCTGACATCTCAGCCATTTGCTTATGCAAGGGATCTTGTGTTGTATCTACCTTGTCGTTCCTTGGGGGAGTTGATCTACTCTGATTATTCATATTGCCAGAGTTTTTCCATTGATTCGCCCATGATTATTTTTTGCTGTTTCCTCTGGCCGTCCTCAGAGTTGGGGAGGCGTCTCTCCAAGATTGGACCCTGGCGGGATCACTCTATTGTTGGAAGATATTTGTAGGCAGTGACCTAGTGTAGCTTCTCTGGGGCTGTCCCAGCCAGGGAGTTGTGGCTGTGGGAGCAACTCCAGAGTAGAGCGTGTCACACACGGGTCCAGCAGCAGGGCTGGGGATGGTGCCCATGGTTCTGGCAATGCCTGACTCCCAGTGGCTTTGGCAACCAGACTGGGTGGCTCCAGCAGTCAGTGGTTGGGCAGAGGGCTCTGCAGAGAGGTAGGGAGGGCCTCGGAGGGAGGGCTCAGGGTTGCGTGACTTCCTGAGTCTCTGGGCAGATGGACGGGGCTGGTGAGGAAGCATGGAGGGCACTGGAAGGAGGACGTGGGTTGTGCACCTACCAGAGATGCTGGCTGGGGCAGCACTGGCCAAGGCAGGCTGGGGGTCTTGACAGTGTGGCCTGTGGCAGAGTCCCATGTGTTTGCAGGAGTCTTTGGAGTGGGGCAACCTGGGTATTGAGGTGGCATGACTCCCGGTGGGGTCTCTCACATTTGCTGATGTGGGCAGGAGGCGGGCCTGGGTCACGAGGCAGCACGGCCCACGGTGGGGTTGCTCCCACCCACTGTAACCCCTGGAGTGAGGTGGGCCTGGGTCCCAAGGCTGTGCGGCCTGCAGCGGGGAGGCTCCCTCCCGCTGCAGCCCCAGTAGTGTTGCGGGCCTGGGTACAGAGAAAGCACGGCCTGTGGTGGGTCGCTCATGCCTGCTGGCATATCTGGGTTGGGGTGGGGTGGGCCTGAGTGTTGAGGCAGCACAACTACCAGTGGGGTCTCTCACGTCTGCCAGGGTTGCGTGCAGGAGGTGGGCCTGAGTCCTGCAGCAGCACGGCCCACAGCGGGGTTGCTCCCACACACCACAGCCGTGGTGTGGGGCGGGCCTGGGTGCCAAGAATGGCCTGGGTGCTGAGCCGGAGCGGCCTGCGGCAGGGTCATACACTGTGGTTCCTGGCTGTGGTTGGCAGTTGGGGAGGGGGAGATTCAGTGCGGCCCCCAGAATCCTTTGCTGGATGAGAGGAACTTTGTCTAGCAGATAGGGAGTGGAGGTGCTGCTCGAGAACCTCCTCCCACAGTCTCAGCAGGTGTTAGGCTTCTGGTTCATCAGGTAAGGTGGGAAGGGCATACTGGAAGTTCAGAATGGTTGGGAAAACTTTAGTTCAAATTTTTTTGCCTAGCGAGAGAGTGTTCAGAGTCACAGTGGGGGAGTAATCCCCACTTCCCACAGCACTCTCCTGTGGGGTGGAACAAGAGGTCCACAGTTCACTGTTCGTCTGTAGAAAGCCCACAGGAGTGGACGAAGAGAAAAAAAGAAAGGAAACAGAAAGCAAAAAAGACCACAGCTCTCTTGGGGGAGGGGATGGATACTTTTCCTTTCAGATGAATTTTGTACCTGAAACTTGCTTTCTTGAAGTCACAGCTTGCCTCAGCAGAGGTGATCTGCAGCTATCACTTCTCTCTCAGCTCGGCTCCCAGTCTTCAGCTCAATTGGGCATTTTCTGGATGTTATCCTTCTCCTTGGTCAGGAGTCTCTCTCGGGAGCTGCTTCTAGTCAGCCATCTTGCTCCTCCCCCAAGTTTCCTTGTTTCTAAGACCAGAATCCGTATCTTGGAAACCATGACTAAAATGCTTGACATTTTGTGTGGAGTCACAGGCTCCATGCTTAAAAAGCTACATTACAGGCTTAGAGATTGAACTTCCACATGTAAAGTAGCATGTGTTATATATGTGGATTCATGTTCTATGTACAGAATTTGAGACTTCATATGGAAAGTATCAAGTTTAATGCTTAAAGATTCCATACTTGGAGACTGAAATCCCACACTGGGAGTGGCATGTTCTATACCTTGAGGCGCAGGTTTATAAATGGAAGCTTAAGTCCTGTGCATGGAGAATTACATTTCCACACATAAAAATTTAGGTTTTACCCTAGATATCTAGTTCCAAATGTGGAAAATCATGTCTCTGGTCAAGTGTCAAGACTGAAAGGCCTGTTTCTTTTGAGAAGTCATAGATTGGGTATTTCATGGCTAGATGATCGTGTTTCATAGTTGGTAGATTAGATGACATCCTTAATTCAAAATACACTACTAGAAGGCTATTTCCCAAGCCTGAAGAAAGGGATGTCAAATAAGTAGGAAGTCATGGTTCATCTAGAAGGCCTAATTCCATGGCTAGAAGCTCTGATTGAGATTCCATCTGGAATTCTAGAATGAATGATTCTATGGGAATGATTTTACATGCAGAAAGGCAGGATTTACATTTTAATGTACTTTCCATGACTGTAAAGTAAGTTTCCATACTTGATGAATCAGCATCCTGTTTAAATAATGATATTCAACACTTAGAGCACCAATGTTCATCCTTAGAGTGTTAGGTTCCACTCCAGGAAGTTTAGATTTCAAGATGGCAGAGCTAATTCTCATATGGAGAACCAGCTTTTATTCCTTGAAAGGCAGAATTCATACCTAGAACTAAATCAATGACTGACAGTTCAGACTTCATACAAGAAGTTCCAGGTTCTAAGCCTCAGTGACCTAAGTCCTTATTTTGGATTGCCAATTTCTATTACTCAAGCACTAAGCACAAAGTTTAAATTGCCATATTCCACATTTGTAAGATCATGTTTAATGCTTGGAGAATGAAATTCCACATATACGGTGCCAGGTTTCCATTCATGTGGGGGCAGGCTTTGTGCTTATAGATTGAGAGTTTACAGATGGAATGCCAGGTTCACTGCCTTGAAAATAAGTTTCTATACTCTGGAGAGTCAGGATTTATGACTGAAGTGTCAGGTTCTGTGTCTTTAGTGCCAACTTTCTCACAAGAAGGCAATGGTCCACTTTTAAGGATTAGAATTTCACACATGGCATATCAGGATTGATGCTTGCAAGGCCAGGTTCCATTATTAGAGATCGAGATTCCATGTATAGTGTACCATGTTCCATGCTTATAGGATAAAGTCCATAATTGGAGATAGAGTTTTCTCCTATAGGATACTAAGTCCCTTGTTTGTAGGGCTGATTTCTATGCTTGGAGACTGAAATTGCACATACGCAAGTTAGGCTCCATGCTGTAGTGTCAGGTTCCACATAGGGTATGATAGGTAGCATGCCCAGGATATCAGGTTCCATGACTTGGAAAGTCAAAGATTCATTGAAACACTAATTTCCCTATCTGGAATGCCAGGTCCTACATACTTCAGGCCCTATTCCATATTCATAGTCTGAAATTCTACACATTGAGATCCAGATTCCCTGTTTGAAGAGTTATGTTCAATACAGGGAGCTTGGCGATTCCACACTTGGAATACTAGGTTCCATAATTGCAGATTGACATTTCGTACATTTTCCAAATTCAATGTCTTGGAGACCAGCCTCTGTGATTTAGATGGTGTATGTCTATGAGCGATGATGAACTTTATAGATGCCTAGATGCCATAATCTGCATGTACAAGTCCAGGTTCCACACTTATAAAGCCAAATTTTATGCTTGAAGGACCAAAATTCATATTTGGAGCTGCTTTGTATGACTGGAAATTCAGATTCCATTTTTAGAGGCCTGGGATCCATGATTGGAGGGCCACATTCTATACTTAGAGGGCTAGTTTCCACTCCTGGAAACTAAATCCATGCCTGCAGGGCTGAGTGTTATGTGGAAAACCAGATTTTTTAGGCTAAATTCACAACTTAAAAATGTGAATTAATGTCTAAAATAACAGGTTCTATAATTGGTTGGTCAGTTTCCATTCATCTCGGCTCATATTCCACACCTGGAGTTTAAAGTTACTTATTTGTAAAGTCAAATGTTATGTTTAGAGCCATGTCCCATGCTCTGAGTGTAAGATTTGATGTCCACGTTTCACAACTGGATGTCATGCTTCATGCTGGGAAGGCTGAGTTAAGCCCCTGAAAGACCAACCTCCCTGCCTGGTGTTCCTCATGTGCAAGTTCTATGCATGCTATGCATGGACCATAGTTCCATAGTACCAAGGCAGTGACTGCAGAGCCTCTTTCCATGTCTGGAAGGCCAGATTTCATACTTGGAAGGACAGAATTCATGCCTAGAGGGGCCAAGTCCACATATCTGGGGGCATATTCTATCAATGCATACAAGTTTCCATATCCAGAGTAGTCTTTTCTACATAGGAGGTCAAAATGCATGGGACCAGGTTTCGTGCCTGGGTGGACCTGAAAGGCATTCCATGCCTGCAAGCCAGATTCTCTGACTCAAGAACCAGGTTCCTATGAATGGAAAGCCATTCCCAGGCCTGAAGGAACAAGTCTGAAATTGGATTGCCTGGTTTCATGGCCAGAAGGCTAGAATTCATGATCTAAACACAAGCAGTCCACGCACAGCCATGCTCTAGATGAGGAAGAGCATTTCCTTCCAAATTTATTTCTACAGAAATGGCTATTCTAATTGCCAAAGTGAGACCACATTGTGACATAAATGACCTAAGAATGAGCAGAAAAATTATATGGCCTGCCAGGAGTTTTTATGCAATGGCACAGTAAAAAATGCCCCCAGTGAAAAAATTTCAAGGGGATAGTGGAAGACAAATATAAAGTATTTTGGTTGAATACTTCCAGTCATGAGGGTCCAATTTAGTAGTCTGATGATTACTGAATGTGAATCATGAGTCAGGTACTTCCTTAAGTCTGTTGTACCATTTAGTTCCATGGGATATATCCTATTATTTGGGAGATGTGAAGACTGGGACACCAAGAGTTTTACTGATTTTCTCAAAGGCTCCTAGCTGATGTAACAATAGAGCAAGGAAATGAACTCTGCGATAGTTAATGTATCTTAAATGATAATATGCTAACTTTGCGGCATTGAATGAGCCCAAAATGAGAAGGAGTTAGTATTAATTCTCTGTCTGCACAGCCAGCCTCACTTCCTCTGTGGTAAGAGGCTCACAGCCTACATTATGAACTGCAAATAATCTTAAATGATATAAGAAAGAAATGGTATACCAATTCCAATAAGTATTCCTTCTAGCAATTAAAAACACAAGTTTCATTCCACTTCAGAGGTATGAATTTATGGTATGCATTCAGTGCAGTATTCATAATTAGTTCTTATAAGCAATTTTCATTCCTGAAGTATTTATAAAATTAACTAATTAATCTTTACCATATCCTTTTTAGAGAGATATAACTACATTCTGTCAGCAAAAAGCCTCTGTGATGGGATTCAAAATGTTTTATGAATATCCTACATGGTGATAAGTAGGCTCTGTGCATTTCAGGTAACACACACACTGACCCTGAGGACATGAGGATTCATTCATTCCCTAAGCAAATGTTTATTCAGTGTCATTACTAGAAATCTATGACTGTGGCGGTGAAGTTCCTCGGAGGTGAGATGTTGTCTCCTTGGCTGAATGAAGTAGAGATTATGACTGGGCTGCTGTCTTTAGAAGGGACAACCAATCCCTCCCAACCTCTTTGACCTAAATATAGAATTACTCTCATGAGGGCAGCTCATCCAAGTGCAGAGGGTTCTTCTTCCCTCACATTTTCTAACCTGCAGAGTTTATTTCTGACTTGGCTCATGAACACTGATAGCCTTCAATTTGTAGTGCAGGTCCCTAGTGTTTGCATTCCCCAATAGCCAATGACGCTTCCCACTGCCACTCTCCCCATTCATTTTCAGCCCTCTATTTGTCCCTGAGCCACCCTCAACTACAATTTGAAAAGAATTAACCACCCCAAGCCCAGAGATCTGAAGTTTCGTATTCAATCTTCTGTTGTACTAGCCTAGCACCAAAGAACTAATACTTTTTTGAAAACTCAGCTCATGCCTTGTCTTAGGTAAGGTTCCCTAGAACATAGTCTGTAAAAAAGACATTTGTGCAATTTAAAGTTGAATTGCTCTCATGAGAAACCAGTCAGAGAGTGCAAAAATGAGAATAGTACAGGAGTTGGAGCTGTGAGTGGGGGAGAAGTCAACTTTCAGTTTGATTTCCTGACCACAGGGGTACAATTCTCATCCCAGAGCTAAGGATAGGCTAATTATGTCCACGTAAGTCAGTCATTGGATATGTTCAACAGCGGACCAAATCCACAACTGGGATGTCTCTTGGTGAGATGACTTTCATCAACAGAAGGATTTGTTTGTTCAGCAGTCAACACCTACAATTCCTGGGGACAATGCACTGGTCTGGGAAAGGGAACCACCTGGGCACTGCCACCATTTGCTCCAGTCCACCTTACACAATTCAGATCCACTTGTTTCTTGTATTTTCTCAATGCACATATACTCAAAGTTTCTTCTGGAGTCTCTTATTCATAATTTCTAGATAAACTTACCAGAGGAGGATTAGTGAAAAAAGCTACAGTCCTGCTATTGCAATTGGTCCTGAAGAAGCAACTGAAACTCAGGATCACACTTCTTTACCACAGTTGGCACATTCTGGAGGGTTCTGAGCCCTTATTGTGACAGGGTTGTATTTGCCCATTTTAATTAAAATTGGGCTCGGAAGTATCCTGAGGGATGCCTGGTGGGTACCATGCTCACCAAGTGTGTTTCTCCTGGCCTGTCTTATAAAATTCTAGTCTAGTCCCCTCACAGTGATCTGTACAGTATCTCATTTCTTTGTCTCCTGGTCTCATGGAACAAAGATCCCAAAGTAAACAGGTAGCAGCCACAGCTTTGGGTTAAAGGGAGACTTTTGCTAAGTCCTTTGGTGAAGGTTTTCCCAGAAAGGGTCTAGGATCTTTTTTCCTATAGAGCCTCAACCTATAATGATAAGAAATACAAAATTTCCAAGCAGGTCCCAGAGGAACAATGGTGACAGGGGCTGGTTCTGCTTCTTATTTTATGGATTCATGTGTTCTTTCTAATGCAGGGGTGTCCAAACTATGGTCTGTGGGCCACATATTGATTGGGTGAGGACTTTTTTGGCTATTTGTGGTGTTGGATATAACGAATATGCATAGACCTTTTTTTTTTTTCAGATATCATGTAATGGGTGCTGAATTCAAGCATGTACGGCATTCTGAAGAGGACAGTGCCACACTGTCAGGCACACTGAATCTGTCAGCTGGTGTGCTGTGGATCCTGTTGTTGTGTGTCCTCTGCTGCACCTCTTTTGCTGTACTCTGGTGACAGTACTGGTGGAAACACTGTGGAAAGAAAAGACACCCCACACACACTATTGCCTCAGGAAGAACTGCAGTCCTTTGTAGCATAGAAGGGGTCCATATGATCAACATGCTACCTACTGTCAGATTCATCTCCTTGAAGGATGAGCCGGTATCAAGGGTTGAGGATTGCCCTTTCTTATTGGTCAGATACTAACACTGTTGAGAAGACACATAATACTTTTTGGCCCACGCACAGCCTTCATTTTTAGAACCATCACTACTCCATTGATGAGCACACTGTACAAGCATGGGATGGGCAAGGACAGATCCAGCAGGAAAGCAATCCTGTGCACTTGGTTGTCCAGTGCCTCATCTGCACTGCTTGCTTCTGGTGGGCATCAGTGTGGAATACAGAGATACTCACACTACGCACCCAGTGGCTCTTCCCTAGACCTCCTTGTCCCCAGTCTTCTCACCTTGTTTCTTCCAGGCCCCCAAGCAGCCAGTGAAACCATTCACCACTGCCCATAATTCTGTACATTCTCAACTTGAGACATTTTTCTTTACACATAAATAGATAATGAGGTTCTCTGCCTCCAGAGCAGGTTCTCTGCTCTGTTCCTTGGCAGGAGCTCATCTCACCCAACTCTCTTCGGGGTCACTCTTGAGTTAAGATTCATCTTATCATCAATCTATTTTCAACTTGCAGAGTATACTGAACAAAGCCACCTGTGAAACTAAGCCTGGACTTTTTTTCTTTCTTTCTTTTTTTTTTTTTTTTTTTTTGAGACAGAGTCTATGTCACCCTCGGTGCCGTGAGGTCACAGCTCACAGCAACCTCCAACTCTTCGGTTTTAGCAATTCTCTTGCCTCAGCCTCCGCAGTAGCTGGACTACAGGTGCCCACCACAATGGCCGACTATTTTCTGTTGCAGTTGTCATTGTTGTTTAGCACAGGCAGGGTTTGAACCTGCCAGTCTTGGTGTATATGGCTGGTGCCATAACCACTGTGGTACCGGCGCCAAGCCCTAAGCCTGGATCTCTTCTGTCATCTGAGTTTAGGGAGCCTCATGTGGACCATAGCATCAGCTGAGGGTGGGGTATTGGTTCAACAGTGCAGGATGTATGGGATATGACTCACCTGTTCTTGTAGATTAGTTTTGCCTTCTGGACATGCTTAAGCTCAATCCCAGATATTCCTACTCCCCTTTATGATGGATTTATGCTGATAATATGACACAATGAGTCTGACAGAACTCAGTTCATGATTGGTATTTCTGGCTAAATGGTTACATAATATCCCATTATCAGAAGCTCAGTATCCATGAGGGCTCATAAAGCTGGCCAAAGATGGTTTTCCATTCTTCATATAGTTCACTGCCGCAGACAACATGGCCTTCTTTCAGAACCCTAGGTACCTAGTAATCTGATCCTTCTGTTAGGCCTTGCTAGAAATCCCACAGTGATTCTATTGCTCCATTGCTATAGAATCTGCTGTGTCACTTGGCCCACTTGCCAGGGCTGCCTGTACTATATAGTCTAGATAAGCTACAGAGTACTTATATATATTCTGAATATATATATTATGAATTCCACTCAAAACAATAGCCTTTCATTTAATCTGATGGATGGTTTGAAGCAGTTTTTCCACAAGAAATATTTACTTACTTTATGACCCAGCAATCCCCCTGTTGGGTATATATACAAAGGAGAGGCATTCAGCATATTGAAAAGATATCTTCACTCCCATGTTTGTTGCAGCACTATTCACAATAGCCAAAATTTAGACTCAACCTAAGTGTTCATCAATGGATAAATAGATAAAATTTTTTGATACATATATGCAATGGAATATTATACAGCCACAAAAAGAATGAAATCCTGCCATTTGCAGCAACATGAATGGGACTGGAGAACATTAAGTTAAGTGAAATAAGGCAAGCACAGAAAGACAAATCACATATGTTCTTGCTCATACATGGGAACTAAATATTGAAAACAATTGATCTCATGGAGACAGAGTAGAATGATGGTTACCAGAGGCTGAGAAAGGTAGCAAGGAAAGGGGATAAAGTGGAAATGGTTAATAGGTTCAAAAATATAGTTAGATAGAATAAAGATATTTGATAGCACAACAAAGTGACTATAATTAACCATAAGTTAGAGAATACAGTAACATAACTCAAAGAGTAATATTGGAATGTTACTAACACAAAAAATTTTAGCTATCTGAACAGATGAATACCCCAATTACCATGATTTGTTAATTCTCATTTTATGCATGCATCAAAACATCACATGTATCCTATAAAGATGTACAATCATTATATGAGAAATGTACACTGCTTCCCAAACCCAGAGAGGTATGTTTGGCGTTGTTCTTTCTTAGTGGTAGTAGGGATAAGGGATAATAATAAGTGGTCTTTCACCACAAAGGCAATGATTGGCACACTCAACACCACTGACCCCTAGAAGTTTTTCTAATATGACATGCTTCTGAAATATTTTCAGATTTTGCTCTCATCCTGTGGAGCATGTGTCTTATAAGGAAGAGTACTTGTCAATTCCTTCTCATTAGGTCCAAATAAAATGATGACAGTGATATAATGGACCTATGTTACAATCCATGGACAATTCAAATGATCTGGAAGATTTTAAAGTTGTAATGGATATCAGAAGAGTTAATGAGCACTGAAACAAAGCCACAAATATATGCTTCTGTACATCCCACTCACACCACATGGGATTGTGAACAGTTGCTGCTCTTCCTTCTTGATTACTGGAGCAGGATGCATTTGCCAGATCAATAGCCGTGTATCATATACTCGAGGCTATATTGATCCCTTTTAGTAGTGACAGTATGTTTGGCACAGATGGCTATTTGGCTAAATTTATTGTATCTACTTTTATCTACCATGATCTATTTAGTTCTTTCAGGGGCCTGCTTGATGAGTTAAATGAGAATGTGATGGAGTTCACCACGCTTACATTTTTTTAAGTCTTTGAGAATGTCACTAATACCTGCCATGCCACCATAATGTGACACTATTTTTGATTTATTATTTTGGCTTGAAAGTTTCAGGGGATTCCACTTGGCCCTTCCTACTCTCGTAGCTCTTCTTCCATAGGGCAGGGAACAAATGTGACAATTTTGCTGACTGCTAAATGTGTCCCACTTATGAATTGGGAAAATGATCACTGAGTGGGTCTGGGGACCAAGTGGACCACTGAGTAATAAACTCAGGAAGTAATATACTCTACTTACTATCTAATCTCCATTTATTGCCTTAGTAATATAGAGGGAGATGCTTGTTTTGGCATTTAGAGTCTCCAGGTGTGAGTGTCAGCTCAGACTCCATTTATAATAACCTTAAAAATATAAATACTTCCAGTGAACAATTATATGGTAAATATCGGTAGGTCCCTTTGGAGGAATGATTGGGAATTAGCACCTGCTATGCTATTGCAATGTTCTTTATTCACAGCAACCCAGCAACCCCATTTTTTAATTGACGATTTTTGAGAATTGTCTTAAGTCTAAGAACTGGTAAGGAATGATGCCTTCCCTTTGGGGAGCTTGCGTGCTCATGTGTGTGTATCCTGTTGGCTATCTATATGCCTTGCCTGTGAGAACACCATGCTTATAAGCCATATCCATAGACTCTTGAAGGTCAGGTACCCTTGGCCACCATTCTGACCTTATATTTTCTGTGACAATAATTATATTCATCTTGTCTCCGATAGTTACTGCTATTGTCTGACTTGTACTATTCTGAGATCCATTCTTCCCACTGTTACTAAGGTGAATGGTTCTGTAACAATGTTTCCTATTGTTACAGAGGACAGCCACCACTGAGCCTGTCAATGGTAACAGTATATCCCTTTCCAGAGCACTCTTTCTTGCCTTAATAAATGGATGTTCTTTGGGCCTTCCCATGAAAGTCAGCTAGTAGATCTTTCAGTCTAACATAATAAATCCACTCTAGCATGTTCACTTCTCTATTTTTTTTGATCATTGCCTAAATTGCCTTAGAGTATTCTTAACTACCACAATATTGCATCTCCAAAAAGAGCAAGACTTCAGGCCACATATACATTGGGTCCGGTATAGCAGGGCTCTGGGATACAGAAAGGGAGGAGCAGTGTCCCAGTTTCTCCAGGCAGGTTATTGAATCTCAGACTCAGCATGAAGATCCATGCACTGTACTAGACTCAGGAAAAGGCATCTGGCACATGCCCTTTATGCTCTGCCCAAATCCTTTTACCAAGCTGTGCACCAGTTGCACAGCTGCTTGGATATTGGCCTCTGTCAGATCAAATCCCTAGAGCAGTGCTTCTCTCTCTTTTTTTTAGTTTTTGGCCAGGGCTGGGTTTGAACCCGCCACCTCTGGCATATGGGGCTAGCGCCCTACTCCTTTGAGCCACAGGCGCCACCCAGAGCAGTGGTTCTCAACCTTCCTAATGCCACAATGTATTTTCATTGTTACAAAGGGGTTGCAACCCACAGGTTGAGAACTGCTGCTCTAGAGCAGGGGTCCTCAAACTATGGCCCTCGGGCCACATGCGGCCCTCCGAGGACGTTTATCTGGCCCGCCAGGTGTTTTTGCCTCTGCTGCCTGTCCTGTTTAGCAGCCGACTCTTCCCAGCCCACAAAATGTGTTAGCGGAAAAACCATTGGTTGCATTCTCAAACAAAACATGTGTGGATTCACTGGAAAAGTTGCAAAAGGAGTTCCAATTTAGATTTAAAGAGCTTCATCTCCATGAACAGGACATACAGCTTTTCCGTAACCCATTTTCTATTGACATTGATAATGTGGATACTATTTACCAAATGTAACTGGCTGAACTGCAGAATTGTGAATCTCTGAAAGATGTATTCAAGTCAAGCAGCCTTCCTAATTTCTATGCATTGCTCCTCTCTGAGATATATCCTAATCTCAGGAACCATGCACTCAAAATGGCAACCATCTTTGGCAGCACTTATGTCTGTGAACAGACTTTTTCCAGAATGAAACATCTGA
>CAUYRH010061200.1:0-42863 GCA_963574655.1 Perodicticus potto | reverse complement strand
ATTCTGTCCAAGCATGGTTTGATTGCTATTACTACTATGCCCTTTTTAACATTCATGATTTATTTATTTTTAAATATTTTCAAATTTGTACCCCCCCCCCCAGAAAAAAATACCCTTCACTGTTTAAATTCTGATTACAGTTGAGGTTGAAATTTTAAAAATTTTATTAGCTACTTATTTTCTGCTTATTGTCTGTTCATAATTTTTTATAATTAAAAAGTTAATTTCTATGACCATTTTTATGTTAGGGATAATAGACATTTGTCATGACTTTTGCAAATATTCCC
Organism: Perodicticus potto; assembly: GCA_963574655.1. Classification (NCBI taxonomy): domain Eukaryota; kingdom Metazoa; phylum Chordata; class Mammalia; order Primates; family Lorisidae; genus Perodicticus; species Perodicticus potto. Next base: position 42,576 of record CAUYRH010061200.1, on the reverse strand, counting down.
TATTACCTTCTTTTTTGTTCGTTAATTTTCCTAACATTTTTCAACCAAAAGGAGTTTGAAATTTTTCTTCTGGTTTAATCTTTTTCATATTGTTTAATTTATGATAGCCTTTGTGATTTTTATGCCTAGGATAAATATTAAATAATATAAAGGGATATTAATCATTTTAGGCGTTAAACCCATTAAAATTTTGGCCTCCTAGAAACCTTTTCCCCAGGATAATATGGACATGGGCACATGCCCACCCAGGCCATTTAAAATAATTCAGTGTCAATAATTCTTGATAAACTCATTCCTGGATTGATTGGGCTTCTACCCTCACTTCCTTGGGGTCTTTTGCCATTTTAGAATATTTTAAGCTTCTAGTGTTATTTTAGCATGTTTTTAACCATTTGGTATTTTTTGTGTACTTACATTTAATCACTATTAAAAAGTCTTGTCGTTTGCTTTTTAAATGCTCCTTTGAAGTGGCTTGTTATTGTGGAATCCCTCTATGGCTGGTGGTCCTCTCCAGCTCCAAGTTACTGCCCTTCGCTGCCTGCAGAGTTGAGCCCCTGGCCCCGGTGCTGTCTCCCAGGCTACCTCTGTCGTAATTCTGAGTGGCTTCCCTGCCCTTGTTTCTCCTCTGCCGCCCACAGCCACAGATCTCATCAGTACAGATTACTACTGCCCTGCCCAGTCCCCGATGTCCTCATCACTAACCACCAGCTATCCTGTCTCACATTCTGGGAGACAGAGAACCTAGTCATTCGTCAACCCAGAAGGACTTACAAGTCATTGATCCTAACTTCCTTTCAAGAGGCCTAACCTCCTTTCATGTCTTCATTTTCCTCTTTTCCAAACTTAAATCTCATGGCAGTCAAAATTATTGCCATGCATATACCCTCAATTTTCTTTCCGCTCTTTAACTTGTCAGACTCATTTGGCTAAACCCTAATTCTGATATAAACCACACTTCCACTTTTTCATGGCTGTACCCACAAACAGGGCACAGAGGCCATGCTGGAGGTTTCCCTTTAAGTCACAATTACTGACTGCAAGTGGGCCTGCATGTCGCTTGGTAATTACACCACGTGTCCCTGGTCTGCCATCTGTCCACCTCACCTAGATGACGATTTTCACAGCTTCTCTTCTCGCTTCAGATGTTCAGAACATCTTCCTCTGTTGTCTCAGCTGATGACCTTGTTTCCTATTTTAAAAGAAATGTGGAATGCAGAGAAGACTTCACCAGCACCACATCTGCCTCCGTCCTGCCCCAGCCCCAGCCCCTGTCCCTCCGTCCAGCCCCAGCCCCTGCCTTCTCCGTGGTCACCTCCTACCTAGGCGGACACCATCATGCAGAGTCCCATTTCCTTTGCCTAATCACGGACGTTGCTTTAGTAATTCTCCATCCTTCCCACATCGTATTTTTTCCCATCTACTGGATTATTCTTTCAGCATACAAAATGTTATGACAATTTACAAACAATGAGAAAACTCTCTATTCCAAATCTTCTCTGTTACTTTATTTCTTTCCTTCAGTTTCCAGCAGGATGTTTCAAAAGTGTTGTCTCCAGTTCCTATCCTGATTTCTCTCCCACAGTCCCAGCAGACTATTTCCCCAGCATTTTGCCCAAATTCCTATTATCCAGCTACTGATGTCCTCCTTTCTGATGAATCCAGTAGTCAGTTTTCTGTGCCCATCATGATTTAGTGGCAGCATATAAAATAATTGGTCACATTCTCCTCTTTGAAATACTTATGACTTAGCTTCCTGGACGCGTCCACTCCTGGTTTCCCCCCAATTTCACACTCTGTTCTCTCAGTGCCCTTGACTGACTGCTGCTTATCTCTCCAGCCCCTAAATATTGTAGTTCTCTCGGGTTCCGTCTTGACTGTCCCTTTTCCTAAACTTATTCCCCTAGTGACTTGGCTTAGCCTCGAGCTTTGCCCAGACCTCTTGCCCGTGCTACATAGTCACGTATCCAGCGCCCTCTCGGCCCATCCACTCAGCTGTCTAAGATTTGTGGGGTTGACGTACCAGAGCTGAGCTTTACTGTCCCCTCCTCAGGCCTCTCAGGTCTTCCTCGCTTGGCCGAATAGTGGATCTGCTCCACCAGTGGCTGGAGCCGAGGAGTCGTCCCTGACTACTGTCCTCCTCTTATCCCACATCTGTCTGTCAGCAAGTCCTGCTGGCTCTGCTTTCCAGTTATATCCAGAACCTGGTGACTGTTTCTCCCCATCTTCTACCTCTTGGGTTCACCCTCCAGCATCTCTTACTTCAGTGTCCTTGCTCATTTTTCTTCTTGTACACTTGATCATGTATAGCGATTGCTCAGCGCAACAACTGGACTGATCCTGGTAAGGTAAAGGTCACGTTGGCCATGCTCTCATGGCTCATTTCACTCAGAATAGATGTCCTCCAGTGGCTACCCAGAGCCTCCTGGATCTTCCCAGAACCTCCCGGATCCTCCCAGAGCCTCCCAGGTCCTCCCAGAACCTCCCAGAGCCTCCAGGATCATTCCAGAGCCTCCCAGGTCCTCCCAGAGCCTCCAAGAGCCTCCAAGAACCTCCCAGAGCCTCCATGCTTTGTGCTCTCTCCTCTTTGCTCACCTTCTTTTATCATTCTCTTTCTCTCCACTTTCCTGTTCTTCCTTGAATACTGACCATCAGTGAACTAAAATATGTTATATCTTCAGGGGTACAAATGGCACAAGCCTTTCAGGCATATGTATCTCTTTCAATTAGAAATAAACATTAAATTAGTGAACTTGTGGTAAATATTCAATAAAGATTCATAAGATTAGTAGAGGTAAGATTGTGGCAGCACATTTATAAAGGAAAGATAAGTTAGACTGCAGCAAACGTCAGGACTGTAGGCTGATACTCACAGTTGACCCTGTATAAGCTAACTGCGTGAAAGGCTGTCTGCAGAAAAGTGTTTGTAGACTGTTGTTCAACTAGAAGAGAGTAAACTGCTTCTGTCCTTTGACTCATAAAGTACAGTGAAGTGCACCAAGCTGCTTTACTCAAAAGATACAGAGAATCTGCTGAAATTGATACGAGAGCCACAGAGGTAATTGAAGGCTTGGAGAGTAAGACCTCTGAAGGTTGCTCAAAAGACCAGCGTAGAATTGGCAGGGAAAAACCAGGGTAGTAAAGTACAAATAGATTTATTTTCATGTTCTTCAGGAATTAGGACAGTTTATTATGCTAGTAGGTATGAATTTTTTTGTTGTTTTTTGCTGTTTTTAAAAAGTGGTAGTTGAAATTGTCATGTTAAATATTTTAAAATGTACACTTTTAGATATAAATGTAAATTTAGACCAATTCAGTAAATTGCTTGGTTTTTCAAATTATGGTGGTTTAATCATTTTAAAAAATTATTACATTTAAGATGTCTTATATTTGACAAATAAAGCTATTTTTAGAGTCACTTGTTACATTTTATTTTTCTAATTCTTGCTATTTATCATGTTTTAGAAAATTAAATTTTTTGGAAGGTAACTGAAGCGTGCCTGTTTTAAATCACTTAAACCTATTTTTGTTACGTAGGTCTTCCTGTGTTTTCAGAAAGTCGCTGCTGAAATCCTTGGAATCAAATTAAACAAAGCAGAAATAGAACAGTCACAGGTGATTATCTTGAACTTTATATTCAAAAATTTAATGGATTTATTACAAGACATTAGTTTCCGCCCAAGAATCCTTTCCCATTTATCCATTCCATGCACGCGTCCCTAAACCTCTGTGTGTGATCTGTGCTCATCGTACAAGATGAGGATGGTAACTTTTTGCCGAATTTGCCTTGAAACCTCATTTTGTTTGTTTTATTGGAAAAAATATATCACTGTAATACAAATTTCATTGGTAGTTAGTGAATATGTTAAGGTGATGACGTGTCGTTTTATACTTCAAGTTCTTTCAGAGTTGTCTGTTCTTCATGCTTGCCTGTAATGATATTAGTTCTTAATATTATTTCATTGTTTAGTAGCATTGTTAATTATTGTGAATTTCTTAGTTCTTTCAATAGTCCTAGACAGTTCTCAAAGACTAAGAAGTAAACACGAATATCAGCAGTGAAGAACTTAAAAATACCACTGTAATTGGACACTAATTCATATATTTCTGACAGAATGAAAAATCAGAGCAAGGGCTTATAAAGTTAAGTTTCAGAAGTGGCTTGGTTATAAACAATTACATAAAACCAATTACATTTTTTTCCCTCAATTTTCCCCACTTCATCTCTACCCCATTCAGTTAAAAAGGTATAATTATTCTTCAAGTGTCTCTTTAACTCTTGTGGAGTTAGCAATCCTGCGTTTATTCGCATGGTTACTGTGTGTGTGTGTTTTAAAGCAATGAGAGCTAATATCAGTTGAAAATTGTTACACATCCTGATGTGCCTGTTTCTAGGACTTGATTAAAGTATTTGGAAATCTGGAAAGCAAATATTTTTAATCTTAAATCCTTTAAAGGATTTAAAGACTTACTTTTGTATTTCCTATCATTAGGCACAGGGCTAACGTGTGTATTTTGTGCTGTTTAAGTAGCTTGCAAACACATAAAAAATAGTTACTTGATTGTGGCCTGGGAGAATACGTGAAGGAGAAATCACCATGATTTGCTGAATCACACAGACCTTTATGTGTGTGATACCTAGGATAGTGATTGGTTTTGAATGAATGATAGTGACAAATACTTTAGCTTTGAAGATACGTTACTTTGTGACAGACTGGCTCCTGCCATGATAAATACATTACTTCGATTTGGAGTAAGGTGCAAGTGATTGATTGGTCATATTTATCTCTTTGCATTTTCCCGAGAGTCCATCTGTGCTCCTGTGCACCTTTCAGCCCCAGACCCAGCGTCCTTTCCTGCTGACAGTCTGGACAGCGACCTCGCCCTCGCCAGTATCGCCCTTGCTCGTGCTCTGGCAGAGTCAGGGGCATGCTGTTGTTCACCCAGCAGCACCCTCCCTCTTTTGCTATTTTTACTCTGTTGACTACATAGTAATAGCAGAGAATAATTGAGTGTGCTTTGTGGCTCCTAAAATAAAGGTTGGTGTTTTATAGGTAACATTTTCTCTGAAAACGTCAATAAATAGCTCATAAACAAGCCAAATACCGCCAAGCGACCTACCGTGAAGTTTATGACATGGAAATTATGTTTTTCTATTCATAGGAAGCAAAGTTTTAAATCCACAGAGTCTTACTTAGGACTTTCAGTTCAGAAACATTGTGTAAAGCTTTATGTCAAGCAGTCGAGACTCCTGAGAAAGATGCTGCCTTGTTAATTCTTCATTAATTTGGTGAAAATTAATGATGAAAACCCAAGTCATTTATGTTAGTCAGGACTTTGACCAGAATGTCTCAGCTACAGGTCAGTAACCTGGCTGTGTTTATAGGACGGGGTTTAAGCCGACATTTACTTGGATTGATGAGTTGCGTACTGATTATGAAAATCCGCTTCTTCGTCGTAACCCATAGTTTGGCATGAGACAGTCAGGTTTGGGGAGGTCAGATAATGGTGTACAATATTTCACTGCTGTGCTGCCTCATACTCCTTTGGCAGCTGGTAATACTTCTGTTGATAGCGTCAGGCTGAGTGCCCAGTAAATCATGAGTCCTGTCCAGAAGTTAACATGGCTTACGGGAGACCCTCAGGACGAGCGAGCCAAGGCTAATGATAATAAATTCATATGCTTTAACATCCCGTTGACTTCTTTCCAGTTGTTTGTTGAATCTTTATTTATAAATATCATCACAAACAGCAGCCCATATTAAGATTATACAGATTTTCTGTATTAATTAATTTATAATTAATTCATTAATTAACAATGAAGGATAGGTGTCTGAAATAAGATGCTTGTAATCATGGAAAAGCAAAAATAGTTTCAAATCTGAAAACCCTGGGGAGCATGATGTCTGTCCTGGGTATATGTCTGTCCCTTGTGGTCCTTTCATGCGAAGGGTTATGGCAATTAAAATAGAACAGTATAATAAAACAATTATTTAGCAAAACTCTTAGATATTTGAAAGTAGCAGCTGTTGTGTTTAAATGTAATATTTCATGAATTTTTTTTACATGACCTACAGTGGCATCTTATATTAGTTTATTGCTATATGGCATTTGGAATTGTGGAGGTTAGGGTTAGGAATGGGGGGAGTGAACACAGAAAGGAAGTTTCGGACAAGTAAGAAATGTTATTAAATACAGAAATTGTAAGTGGTGTATGACTTCCTCTGATTTTCTTCCTTCCTGCCCTCACACTCCCACTGTGAACTGCTCAGCCTGTGTGACAGGGCTCCGGGTCGTGTCTCTCTTCCCATGAGGCTCAGTGTAATCCCTGCATCTTGCGGGTGTGGGGTGATGGGTACGGGGTGACCTCAGTCAAGTATGTCAGAGTACTTAGGACTTCTGCAAAGGGATCATACTACTTTAGTATAGAAAGACCCCCATAATTCCATTTTGTATTATTAAAAGTGGAACTACAGTGGGGGAAGCTCAGTGGACACGCCTATTTTATATTTATTTATTTATTTATATTTTAGTCTCATTGCAGCAGGAATAAACAATATTTAGTGCTCCATCAATAAGCACATGATCGTGTTCCTCAGGACCCTTCATCCACCTGCACCAGCCCCAGCCTTCTATTCCTCCAGGAACTTCCAGAATATTCTCCCAGGCCCCATAGGGACATGTAAAGCACCACTTTCAAATTCTGTTTTCAAAGAATTGAGAAATACCTCAGTTGTTCATTACTAGCTCTGGTCTTCCTCTGAAAAACAGGACATGGAAGGCTCCTAATGGGATGCGTGACTCTGTGACACATCTACTTTAGTAAATAGAATTGTAGAGAATGTTTCTGAAGTCTTTGCTCATTTTCTTTCCTTTTGTATGCATTCTACTGTTTTGTTTGTGACTTGTTTAAATTTATATGTTAATTTTCTTTTTCTACTTTGGTATTTCTTGTATTTTCAGTCATTGAACATACTTTCCATTTTGTCTATTTTTTTTTTTTTTTATTCTTTCTTCTTTGTCTTCTTTATGTTGTATGGAATTGACAGCATATTGTCAGGGCAGAAATAGTGAAGTATCCGGAAGAAGATAATCAGCGTACCAGCTCTGCTCAGAGCAGAATCTGCTCTGTACAGTAGCGCAGGTATTAATGGATACATTGTTACAATTTGGGGAGGGGGAGAACTAGTGAATGCCATCTTGTTCTTTATTCCTTATGAATAGGGAAGTTCAAGTGATTATTATATATTATTGGAAATTAATATTGCATAAGTTCTGTTTTTGAACTGAAAAACTGGCCTTTTGCCAAGAGACTAACCCATTAAACAAGAAATTGGGAACAAATTAAAATAACATTTCAGTCACTTTCAAACATATTTGTCTTTATGGTTGTGTTTATTACACATGCAGTGAAGTGGAGAATTGAGACAGTTATTTCATTATTCATTCCTTTCCATTTTTCCTGAAATAGCCTGGTAATTTAAAGAGTATTTTTAAAATTTGCCTTGAATTACCCTTCTTTGTATGCTTGCATGTGCAAACTTAGTAAAAATGTAGAAAACAGTAAAGGATTTGTTTTAATTTAACTTATTACTTAGAGATGAATAGTAGGGCATATTACTAAATTCACTTGAGAAGTGTGTTAGAGGGAAGGAGGAGGGAAGAATTAAAAGTATCTTTTAGTTTACATTATTTTAAGAACTCAAATATGAGGTAATTTTGAAAATTATTCATTGTGTCACATTTTGTTAAGAGTTATTCAAAATCCAATAGTGAACTATTTAGAAGCAAGTTAGGAATTTGGGAGCAAAGTTTTAAAAATTGGAAGTTTTTAAAAATGGGTTGCTCAAAACATTTTTGCCTTGTATGTTAATCTTCTAACATTTATGCCTCTTCTTACTAACTCAAAAACTGCTGTAAACATTGTAAGAAAAGTTACGGCTAAGTGTAATGGCTTATGGCAATATTAATGAGTAATGACATTACTGTCCCATGATGAGGTCTTGTCTATGAATTAAAATATGTGTGAATGATTAATTTTAATGCCTTTAAATTATAATCAGGGTTTAATTTTTCATATTGAATTGTCACTTCTTATGAGACTTGTGATAACCTCAAGGTAATGTCATAAAACTGGGAAAGACTCAAAAACAGAGTTGCCTCTTTTATTTAAAAAAAAAAAAGCTCTCCATTACTTTATTCTGGTGGTTCTTTCAATGTCAGCTCCTGCTTCATGTATGATAGCTATCTATCATCAGGAGTTCACCGAAGTTCAGAAAATAAAAATACACTTTAAGGAGGTCTTTCTCAATGTTCTGATGTCCAGATGATAACTCTGCTTTCTTTTATGACAGAGGGTGGTGAAGGCAGATATTGTAAACTACAACCAGGAACCTCTGTCCAGAACTGTCAACCCTCCTAGAAGCTCCATGTGTGTTGTTCAGTGAGTGCGTTCTCCTCTCTGTGGTAGTCCTGGCTGTCCTTCACCTCTGGGCGGGCCCGGGGACATCTGGAAACCTGTTTCATCAGTGACCTTCTCTAGTGCAGTCAACACTTCCCTCCCAGCTGCGTCACAGCCGTAGCTCCTTGGATTCTAAAGAGTTCATCTGAAAGCGCAGAGCCCATTCTCTGGACTTAGATCCCTTCATCGAGGAAGAATGACGTTGCTTCTCTGTGTGTCCTTGCTGCTTTTCTCCCCGATGTAATTTTTTTTAACTATATATGAAAACTCTCCAAGTCTTGACCACCAGCCAGGATTTTGCCACACGCAGTTCCATGCTTTTATCTGAATTCGTACATGTTGAAGTAGCCTCCGGAGTGCAGACATCAGACAAGTAACATGTGTTACGTGCAGGTACTCAGCAGGCGTTCTCTTGCTGTCTATTGTAAGTGAAAATGTATAAAGCTGTATGTAACTGAAAATGCTTGAAATAAGGCTGTAACGGAAATATTTTTTCATTTTTTAAAAAGGGGCCTAAATTGTTTCTATATAGTAGTTTGTAACTCACAAAGCAGTGAGTATTTGATATTGTATTTTTATTACTGTATCATGTTCATTACGCATCGTGTAATGCCCACGTTGGACGGCTTTATGAATTCTGATGAATGTTCAGCTGAAGTTCCACAGGACTCGGGCTTGCAGACTGCGTGAGAGCACTCCCAGAATGAGCTGGACCTGCTGCGGGGTCACTGTGGGCCGACTACCTGACGTTCATATGTTTTTCTCTCACAAATAAATTTATTTAAATTACTGTTTGGGGGAATTTCCTTTCATCTTTCTTTCTATTACACAAAACAAAGTATATTTGGATACAAAATCAGTGACCCCATGCCGTTTAAGCGCAGTCCATCACTGAGAGTGCTGGGTGACTTTGTTGGACCAGGTAAAATCTGGACCCCATACATAGCTTGGCGTTTCAGGCTGCCTGCTGGCCACATGCTCCCCCTTCCTCCTGTCGTGCCTCCCACCATGCAGACAGGGCCAGGCTCGCTCCTGTCGGCCTGGGGACCTGCCTTCCTGCCTCGGCTCCACAGATTGCCCTGCTGGCGATTCCTCTCCCTCCTCCAGTGTCTGCCTCCTGCCCGCCGGCTTCCAGGCCCCTGAGGCAGGTCTGTGTGTCTGGTCCTGGTTGTGCTTTTGTGCTGAGGCACAGCGCCTGGTCTGAGGGCTGCTCTGTATTGGCTGCCTCAGAGCAGGAACAAATCCCACACCCTCCAGAATGCCAGTCCTCATCTGCGCGGCTGGCAGTTTACCACGGGTCCCTCCCAGACGGCCACGGCCTTGGACTGCACTCCTTATCTTTTCCTGGTGAGCCATAAGCGCACCGAAGGCCGGCCATGGGCCTCTGCTCCCTCAGGGCTCCCAGTGCCTGGCTCAGAAGAGACTTGCCACAAGTTGTGTAGAAATTTTGGGCACTTCATTTTAGAGCTGAAAAGGATTTTAGAAAACTTACCTTGCATCCTCGTGTAGCTAAGGAAACTGAAGTGTGGAGAGAAAAATCAACTCACCAGAGATCATGGAATCATAAAGTTAGAACTAGACCTGATCTTTGGTCTCTAGGTCCAGAGATTTAAAAATTTAAAATAACAATAATGGTAATAATAAAAGATTTTTAAAATTGTATCTTTCCTCATCGTCAGAGGGTCCACCCCCTCTTTTTTTATTGTTATATTTTTCATTTAATAACAGTTAAGCAGCCTTTAAGGCCCTAGTGTGGTTCATCATTCCTGTCACCGTCTTTTGGGTGTCCACAGGCCCATTATCTGGGCCTTTAGGAAAATGTGAAGTTGAATAAATGAGGTCTTAACCTGTAGGGACTTTTCAGCCTAGTGGAAGAGTTGCTTGCTGCTGCTGCTGTTCTGATTGATCAAAGCTGTTACACTGAACTGAACCAGGGTTTACGCTCAGTGAGAGGCCAGGCTGTGTTCTTTTGGTCATTTGAGTTGTTTTCACATCTAGGTAAAAACTTGAGGCTGTTTCATACGAATACTGTGGTTCCCTAAAGTATGACCTAACCTGATTGTGCGCGCTGAGTGCTGCCGGCTTTCAGAGGCAGCAGAGAGAACCTGCAGAGGGTCAGTTGTGTGTTTGCAAAGTTGGAGCACCGAGCAGGGGGCAGGGAAGAAAATGGCCTTTGTAGGCTTGTCCTGGGCATTTCTCGGCATTTGTCCCATAAACTGTTTTATCTGTGAGAGGAGAATCATTGCCCCAGCTCCTAAGGGAAACTGAAGCTGAGGGTAAATGGTTACGCAAAGTCAGTGGTGGTGAGTAAGTGGTGGAGCCGGGAGCCACACAAATTGTTTCTCAGAACAGACTATGCTGGCACCAGGTTTAGGCTGCTTTTCATTTGAGAAGCTCACACTACGGTTGTCCTTCCTGGGAGTTGGACAGGCCCGGGTTGAGTTATCCTTTCGAGAAGTGGTGGTGGCCCATTCCGGGCTGTGTACCCTCATGCCGACTGCCCTGGCCAGCAGCCTGTGCCCCCGGGGCAGTGGTGAGTTTTCCCTCTGGCAGGTGCCTCCCTAGCTCGCCTTCGCTGGTTTCTCTCCCTTTCCCAGCTGAGTGTGACCGTCACGGAGAGTCTTCAGCACAGGGAACGCGCAGCACAGCTGTGCCCAAACTGACTTCTGAATTCCATAGTGCAATTTTCCCCATACCTCGGGTTCTATTTTGGAAACAAAAACGTAGGATTCATGCTTATTTTACTTTGACTATTACCTCTCCTGTCTACAGTTTTTAATTTAAAAAATTATACGTCTTTCCTTCTAGTTTTGGGCACTTTTGTCTCCTGAAGACACACGCTATAAAGTTTCAAACACATTGTGGTCACTTCTGCTGTTTATTGAGCTTTTGAAAAACACAAATGTCTTCAGCCAGAGCTGGTCATTGGACAGCCTTTCAAGTGCACCCTCTATTATGTGTGGCCAGCTGCCCTGCAGTGGTTTTTGGAGTGGCCCAAAGAACTCCTCCTACTCTTTTATTATTCCAGGAGGAGGTAGGCCAGGGCCCTTTGACAGTTGGTAACTGAAACAATGTGATGGAGGGTACAAATTTGTGTGCCGTTTAAAAATAGAAAAGTTTTCTGGCCATAACCTGTGCTGGTGACTGCTCTAATGTTGCATATCCTGGAAACAGTTGCACGAATCAAAGGAAACTGAAGTGCAGTCCCACTACGCAGCAGGGTGGCGTCTGTGGCTTGTCTCCCCCAGCTCCAGCTTCAGGACTTCCCGGTGGAGCCTTCTTGCACTTGCAGCCACACTCCCTCTTCTGGAGCAGATCCTCACCAGGTCACACCTGCGGATCCTCACCAGGTCACACCTGCTCAGACGTTAATCCTCCCGCACGCCAGTGGTTGGCTCCGATGGGCTGAGAACCCCATCAGAGCTGACGAAACTGGAGGGGATGTTGCTGAGGTTCTGAAAAAGTGAAGAAAAAGAAAAGCATCAATCTGAGAAGTTTTCAGAAGTTTCTTCGCCAACTGAACTGGAGTGAGAAAGGATGTAGCTGTGAGTGACCTTGGCGGCCACCTCCAGGTCACAGAAGGAGGTCTTGCCCCAGAGCAAGGCTGACTCCAGGGAAGCAGAGCTGGACAGTGGGCAGGGTCTGAGCCCAGGATGGGGCCACGCTTTGAGCTGTTTGATCACATGAGTCAATATTCCTTTACCATGTTATGGTTTGGTTACTTCTTGCTTATTTGCTGGGGCTTTCGCTTGGCACCAAAGATGGAGATGAACATGATCTGTGTTTTGCCCTGAAGATCTCAGTGCAGGCATATGTGTAAAGTGTGGGGATGTAATCAGCTAGTACAGGCATCAGGAAAACTGATACAATGTCATCAGATGAGCCTTAGCTGTAAGTGTCGAAAACCCCAGAAACTTCAGAAAATAGGGAAAACTGTAACGGGATGTTAGGCTGCATCAAAGCCAAGTGAGTCTCTGTTCTGAATAGGTGTGTGCATTTGGGTCAGCGGGGGAATCTCCATCCAGCAGGTATGGGGTGGATCTGAGGTTCTGCATTTGTATAAGAACAAGCTCCCAAGTGGTGCAAATGCCCCTGGCTTTTTTTTTTTTTTTTTTTTTTGGCAGTTTTTGGCCAGGACTGGGCTTGAACCCGCCACCTCCGGCATATGGGGCCGACGCCCTACTCCTTTGACCCACAGGTGCTGCCCTTGCCCCCTGGGTTTTGTATTACACTTTGGGCTGCAGGGCATTAGACCCCTTCTGCAGAATTTTTTTCCTCACAGATGCCCCTCTTTAAGAAGATAACAGGGCATGTTCTGATTACAGTGAGGGAGTCAGTGTCATAGGAAACAGTTGAAGGAAGACAGTATGTTTAATACAGAAAAGGGAAGGCTGCAGAGAGATTCTGTTGGTGGTCTTCAAACATGTAGAGAGCGTGGGCTTTAGGAAAAGATTACAGTTTTACCATCAGACCTATGGACAACTCCAGAAGTAGGGTGGGTAGGTGGAAGCTTTGTGAAGAAGATTTCAGTGCAGTCTAAGAAAGGACCTCGCAGACATTGCTTCCCGGAGATGGAGGGGATGTTATAGGCGTTATGTCATGTTGGAGGGTTGCAATCTTACATGCCTTTGGGGGCGAGGTCAGCGACCGAAGAAATAACAGCAATCAAGAGCATGAGACAACAGGAAGTGGTGGGCACTGGTGAGCCGGACAGCGCGCCTGGTCTACAGATAGTTGGCCAACAGCGCCTCTGTGGCCCACAGAGACCCTCTGTGCCAGTTAGAAAATGTGGGTTTGTTCTCATGGCTCTTTATTTCCCCCTTTTAGAAAACTGTCTTACTGTTTTTTAGAACAAGGCATTTTACCGCCTGGAAAACTGTAAATCTACAACACCGGTGATGTGAGTAGATTCAGCCCTCTGAGGCCAGAGCACGACCCTGATGTAAACCTTACTTTCTGGATCTATGCATCTCATGCAATCAGGAGAGAAAATGATTTGTCAGACTTTTTCAGAGAGCAAGGTCACAGTGTTGAGGCAACGCCTGGCGACCCAGGCTGTCCAGCTCAGTCTCTGCCCGAGGGAGGTTCCAGGTGGAGCAGGACAGACTGGTTGACGGGGCTCTGTGCACCCCAAGTGCCAGGGGAGAGTGCACTACAGTAAGTGTGGTGTGCAGGGAGTGGTCAGACGAATTTGTTAGGGAAGACTCGGCTTGGACTGATGGTGTGAGCGTGATGACTGTTCCCCCTGTTGCGTCCTCAGCCCCGGGTGGTGGCCCTTTTAGTAGAGTGGAGCCCTTTGGGCTGAGGTCAAAACATTCCATTCTGTCCAGCCCTCATCACATTGGTTTTCCATGCTGGAGAGCTGGAAACGAGGAAAGGCTGTTCGCTTCTAAGTCACACTGGACATTCTCGGGCCCCGCACCACAGACTGAAGCTGGCTTAGGCCCACGTTGCTGGCACTGGCCATAGCAGCTCATGTGGCCCGTTCTTACCTAGGGCTTTAGACCTGGCCCTTAATCCTTAATTAACCTGGAGCCTACAGATGCCATGCGTGTGGTCCCCAGATGCTGTGTGCATCTCTCAGGCCCAGCTGCCTGCATCCCCTGAGGCCTGGGTCACCCCAACAGCCTCTCCCTTCAGAGACCTTGGCAGTCTGCTGCACTCACAGCTGTGAGCATGACTTAGTCACTTTCATGGTCAGACCTTCTCAGCAGCCCCTAGATAGCCTTTTCCACCAAAGGAAAGTGAGTTCCGCAGCCTGACACCCAGATCCCTCTAACAGCCTCCCCACCCTTCCTTCTAAAACATCTGTTCCTCTTCAGCTCTCCAGAGCTCTCTGTCTTAGCAGGGTCCCTCATCTCTGCGTCTTTGCTGGGACTTCTTCTAGGGAAAGAGGGTCCCTGAAAAAGGAGGGAGAAAGCTCAGAAACCAGCTAGCTGACGGCTCGTCAGACCACTTAACCTCTCTGGGTCCCGAGTCCTCACCCAAAACTCGGGGACTTGGGGCTGGAGCCAGCGTCTGGGGCCTGTTAGTTGAACGCAGTTCTGTGTGCCTTTCACCATACTCTTTGTCTTCAGGAGGGCCCCTGTGAACCCGTCTTTTGGTACTCACTCTTGTGTCATCCCCTTTCGCATCAAATGAGAGCTGACCCTGACTCAGGAGCACTCAGGGACACGTGGTGTGTGATTTCCAAGGCGAGGTTGTCACAGGCATGGCGGCTTCCACTCTGGCCACTGAAGTGCTCCTTCTGGGAGAAGCAGGACGCCATGCGGCAAGGACACTGAAGAAGCAATGTGGCAGGAAGACAGGCCCAGCAGCCGGCTCCAACCTGCTGGTGCTTCTGTACAGCTGGCTTGGATGCAGATCTTCCCATTCCTGTCGAGAGCCTCCCGGAGGCCCCGAGGTAGAAGCACTCAGCTCAGCTGCCCCCAAATTCCCGACCTACAGAAACTATGACACATAACAATGCATCACTGCTGTTTCTAGTCCTAAGTCTTAGAGTAACTGGCTTCGTGTACTCATATGATCTCTGAGCCTCAGAGCAGGTCCACAGCCCACATGAGGCTGCAGCACTGGCCAGGGGGTGCAGGGAGGCCAATGCAGACGCCTGACCTTCCCACCAGGTCACACCCCTCATTCCTTGGGGTCCCTGTGCCCATCTCAGAGCAGGTGTTTATTAAACAGTTACACGTAAATGAAAAAACCGCCTTCATGACTGGATGTAGAAATGCATTACGTGAGTTTATGTTCACCGGGGAAGCCTGTGAAAATAGAGAATGCATATTATAATCTGTATAAATCAGGTTGGGGTTTCTCATTGCCTTGAACCACTGTCTTCAAAAATGTTAATCTCCAAATGAAAGAACCCTATTATTCTGATTATATAAATACTGTAAAATAATGCAGAGAAAATAAAGAAATGAAAGTTGTCCCCTCCTCTGTGCTATATTCTTTACATTTTGGTGAAGAACTACTTTTATCTGTGCATAAGCACACATCTGGAAATTATACTTACCTATAAGTTGTCTGAAATAACCTAATTTGAAATTGTATTTTTTTACCAACAGATATTGTAAACATTTTCCTGCGTCCACAGACACAAACGCACGTCATCATCATTGATGACTTCATAGTTTTCGAGTGTATAGTATGATAATTTATTTCATTATTCTCTTATCTATGGACATTTGTTTTCCCCCATGTTTTCACTGTTATAAACTGTGCTTTGTTGAACATCCTACATGTATTTTTTTTTTAATGTTTATCCTTATATATTTACCATTAGGTTAAACACCTAGAAGTAGAATGGTTGGTTCAAAGGGTATTTTGAAATATTTATGTTCATAAATTTTGCCAAACTGTCCTTCAGAAATCTTATCTTAACTTATCTTGCCAATTACAAATGAAAGGGTCCACTTCCCTGTGACCTTGGAAACATAAGACACAGTCAATTCCTCATGTAAATTCAGTGGCTGGGCTGACCCATGTAGTCTCCTGCTGAGACTCACTTGCATTGACAAGCTGAGCAGGGTGGGGAACCCGTGCCCAGGGGAAGCTGCCCCACCAGCCTAAATTTTGGTCCTAATGTATTTTACTAATGTCACATTGTTTCTTTTTTATATACCCAGTAAATATTCTTAGAAACTTTTCACTCAAAATTGTTTATTCTGACTTGAGTTGTATAAAGTCACAGCACACAAGTGCTTATTAAAACAAAAGTCTCTAACCTCCCTTCTAAGGAGGCTTTGTTTTCTTCATTTTTTCTCTCCTTTCTTCTGAAGCCTTCTGGGTAGAAGTTACTAACCCCTCTGTGCCCCCAGCTCATGTATCAAACTTCCCCCTCGCCTGGTACCACCATGTTCTGCTGTAGCCTGGAGGCTACTTTGTCCCATTCTCCTCCAGACCATGAACTCTGTAAGACCAACAACCTGGCACCTGGCGCCAAAATGCCCCCAGTAAAGGCCTAGCAAATGAATGAAAGCCATCTATCTCCAGGCTGTCATGAGTAACTGAACAGCCCACAGGGTTTTCTGGGAAGAGCTCTGCCCTGAGGGCACTCGGCTGAAGGACGGACTTGGCCGCTAACCAGCTGGGTGACCTCAGGCGGATTCCTCCTCCTTTCTGGCTCCGTTTCTTTGCCTACAGTGAGTTTGTTGGGGGATACGGTGATTCCTGAGCCTGGTTGATCATCAGAAGAGTGGTTTGGGCTCCATCCCAGAGGCAGGGCCCTGGATCCTGATTGGGAACCACTGGAAAAATGAGTTTCTCTGCTCCGTGACCACTCCAGGAGCATATTGGCAGCTGTGAGCCTCAGTTTGCAAACCTGTAAAGTGGGGGTGGTGGCCATGACGACTGCCCTGAGACCTTCCTAGGGTGGACCGAGGCTCCAATCGTGATGGGGGATGGACCTCAAAATCACAATAGTTCTGAGCAAGAATGTGAACGACTGGTCTTTCTTGTGCGCCTTTCTCAATGCGATTTGGAGTTTGGTTTTGGCTAACCAACCTGGATGGGGACCTGGGGAGCCCCCTTAGGCTATGGACAGGTGCTCCCCTGCCGAGGCCTGTCTGTGGCTTGTTGCCCTAGCATCCAGATTCCCTGGAGATCCCCTCACTTGCTGAGATCCACTCTAACTTGGGTGTGGGTGACGATCTCTTTCCAGCTTCCCAGAGACACTCAACTCCTGCGCCAACTTCACCATTTCCTCTCACCCCTCTTTAGCCTCATTCTGTTCCTTGCTCTGACTCTGTAGCTTTTTCTCACATTTGTCTTCCAAATTGGCAGGTGGCCCTGCTAGCAGACTGGCTAGCTGCCCTACGCAGGGTCAGGGTGTGGGGATGATATGTAGGAAGCTGCCAGGACGCTCAGCAAACAAGATGCAGGTCTTCTTACAACTTCCATAACTAAGTCCAGAGGGAATCTGGTCCCGTTTAGCTTTGGAGGCCTGTCCCTGAAGACAAGTGAAAAGGAGGAACAGAAGAGGGAAGACAGAGGCAAGAGAACAAAGGCTCGGCACCAGGTACCATCTAGGCCCTTTGTGTATATTTTAATAATAGCCCACCTTTGTAGCAACCCGCCTTGCCGTACAGTTTGCACAGAGTATCTGATTTAACCATCATCCCAGGCGTGCGGTGGGAGTTGTAATTCTCATCCTACAGATGATCCATCCTGTCCAGCTGAGACTTGCAGGACAGAAGTGTCTTGTCCAACCTCTTGTGTTCACAAGAGGCAGAGCCCCCCTTATCTGACTCCAGAGTTTGCTTGCTGGACAGGTTAGGTGCTTGTTCAGCCTCCATATTTAGCACTTAAATTTCCAGGGAAATACTTGAGCCTAGAGAGGGAATTTCTTTTAAGTTTCTGGAGCCAAAATTATTTTAATTTTATGGCTAGGAAAAATGTAAACTCACATTTCCAGCAGACCAGAGATGATAAAGTATGCATTTGTCAAATAAAATTCTTTGCTGTGATAAAGTAAATCATTCCTTGGCCTTGTAAAAAATTAGGCCTCACTTGAACTGTTTTCACTCCAGCCTTCTCTAATATTTCTGTTATCTCCATTAGGGATTACAGTGATGAATGCCTTTTATTCGCATCGTTAAGCACTTTGGTGAATGTGTGAACACACGCACCTTCATAAGTCATAGGCAAATGAAACAGCATGGTCTCCTGGAGGGAAAAAATATCTCGAGAGTCTGACAGGTTGGGGTTAGCGTCCTGTCTCTGCTACGCACCAGCTGGGCGATCCTGGTCAAATTCCTCAGCCTCTCTGCGTCTCGCTTTCCTAATGTGTAAAATGTGGATACTTGTGCTGATCTCCCTGGGTAATAATAAGGATGGAATGAGATAGCTTACTTATAGCACTGTGTTATAGCACTGTGCCCTCCTGGCAGGGAGCGAGTGTTAGTACTGGAATAGCTCTCAAGGTAACCAGTTATTTAACGGCAATGCCCAGGGCCCACGATGTTCAGTCTTTTGGGCTGAGTACAGGCCGCGCTGTGTGGTGGGCCCCAGCTGCTGATGGACTTATGCCCCTATTAGAAACAACACAGGCAGCGAGCAGGTGAAACTCATTAGTGGGTGTTTCTGTTGAGATTCTTTGTGTGCAAGTAACAGAATATCCAACTTAGTGTGTCTTAAACAATTTAAGAATATTAATCACCTCTCACAAGAAGTATTCTCAGGGTAAGGTGAGTCCAGAGCTGTGGAACTTGCCCAAAGATTCTGCCAAGTTCCCACATTTCTTTCCTCTCTTCTCTGCTCTCCTTAGCCTGTGGCTCTTAGGCTGGCTTCCTCGTAATGCCAAGATGGCTGCAGGAACTCCAGGCATCACATCTCTACATCAGATAAGAAAGAGGAATGAGGCCTCATCCTATCCTCATATCTCTTTTGAGGGAAAAGTTTCCCAAAGCCCCACCTCCCAGAAGACTTCTCATCCCTTTTGCTGGCAAGAATTTTATCAAATGTTCATCATAGACCAGTGGTACTGGAAAGGGTTAGGGTCAGTGATTCTCAACTCTGGCTGCGAACAAATTGGGAAACATTTAAAATAAACACACATGTTGGGCAGCACCTGTGGCTCAAAAGAGAGAGGCACCAGCCCCATATACCAGAGGTGGAGGGTTCAAACCCAGCCCTGGCCAAAAACTGCAAAAAAAAAAAAAAAAGCAATAAACACACATGTTAGGTTCTACCCTTAGATGTTGATTTAATTGGGTTCACTTGGGGCCCTGCCACACACAGGTATGTCCATGTGTGTGCACGTGTACACTCCAGAAAGTTCTCAGGAGCACCTGGGATTGAGAATCATTGGTAGACTGTCCAAGTTTCACCCCAGGGGTTAAGGGAGGCTTTTCATCTTCACTGAAGGATGTAGCCACAGGTTATCTGAGCCAAGCTGACACTCTGGAAAGGGGAGCACAGCTGTGATGTAGACAGCTGGAAGAACCTGAGGATGTAGGGGCCATCATCAGGAACCAGGCAAGCTGATGACAGCAGGGAAGGGCAGAGCAGATAACTCCTCTCACCCCACACCCCATACCCCACACTCCTGGGGAGAATGGGACGCCCCTGAAGTTGTGTAGGGACTTCTGGTCAACCAATACAGGCTCAATGCCCCTGATCACTATTGAAAAGGCAGCCTCCTGGGCTGAACTGCACGTCCGGTCTCTAAATCTACAGAATCTGCACTCTCGACATGCCCCCTAGTTCCTTCCACTCACTGATAATTAGAAATAACTCAACATCACCATAAGGGTTCTAGAAATAACAAGCACCCCTTTCTCCTAGAAAAGTTAGGAGACCTGAATTTGGCTGTGACGTGCTGTGTAAGGAACACGTGTTCAAATGTGTTAAATTGCATCATTTTGGTCACCCTAATTCAGCCTCTCTGTGCATCAGTCTTCTTATCCAGACAATGAAGAGAGTAATAACATCCACCTGTCCGAGCAGTTCTGAGGTTAAAAGAGAGCAAGGAAATGCCAGCGGCTGACACAGATCAGGGCAGAGCGGCTGTTACATTTCCCAGAGGACCGATTTTCTTAGTCTGGATCAGAAAACATAGCAGACCAGCCCTGGAGTCCTTTGGGCTTGTCGGACGTGGTGTGTCACCTGAACACTTGACAAAAGCAATAGCAATAAAGTCCCCTGTGCTATTTGGACAGGAGCCTTGGAGTGAGTAGGAAGGTTCATAGGCAGGGCTGGGTGGAAGGTTTTCTCTCGTGACTTAGGACAGAGTGATGAGTGAGCTCCGGCTGGGTTCTAGGGGGCATCACAGCCTGAAGAACCCAGGTTCAACTGCTTAATGGAAGCTCCAGGCATGGCAGCCTCCTCCCTGCCAACCTGGTGGCCTCTTTATCTGCCTACTGTACAGGAAAAGAGTCAAGTGTAAACTAACACTTCATGTCAATGGGCTGTCAGGTCACTGAGCCGAGATGGTGCAGTTAATCTGTTGAAAACAGCAAGGTCCCTCCACGTGTAAACATCCCCTTGATAAGCTCTTTATAGCATATACAACCAGGGAAAATGAATGGCATCCCCCCAGCTGCCCTGGAAGCCGTGTTCCCTCTCTGCTTGTCCAAAAGACCTCCTACTTCAGCTCAGCCCAGCCAAACCCCAGGCACGGGGCCCACCTGAGCTGAGCGCTGTGCTGCTCCAAGGGAGGGGGTCAGGGATGTCCCAGGAGAAGGAGGAGACTCAGAGAATGGGGGATGAGGCAGCTCCAGGACACTGCCCGGGTAAAGTGCATGATCACAGCCTGAGAAGTCGAGCACCCCAGACCTTGGCTCCTGGTTCTCAAGCGCAATGCTGTGTGGCTTTGGCATCCCACGTGCACTTTATCCTGTGGGTTCACCTCCAGGTAGAGGAGAGAGCCTGCTGTAGGACAGTTGGCTTTTCTGTGAGCACGAAGCCCGGGCTGAGACCTGGCAGACGAGACCCCCAGTTGGTCCTCTGAGTTGCTTTTGGTTCTGCTTGTTCCTCTTGGCCTGAGCGTCTGGTGCTGGGAGATCAAGTGGGGCATACAGAGTGGCTGCTTCGCGTGCTCACGTCAGAATCCACCTCTGTGTAAGATGGGACCGGATTCTGTCTATGAATATAGTGGTGGCACTTGCTGAGACACATTATATCACTTTCTCTTCCAAACTGTGAGGTTCCTTGAGGAATAAATCTGAAATCGTCTTTATTATTTTCTTTGTTTTGGTTCCCTCACTGCCTCTCTACCTAATAAACACTAAACTTAGTGCTAAACTCAGTGGACCTGTCTTCCTCTACCGCACCCTTAAATGGAAGCAGAAAGAGGAATATTCCAATGGGATTCACCCTCTCTAGCCAAGTTGGTCATCTCAGGGGTGAACCCTTCTCTGGCACTGCTGAGTTTAAGAATGAAATAGTGGCTTAGAAAGGAAAGATGGCCTTTAAATCCCTGGTTCCAGTGTGCCCTGGAGTCCAAAACACTCCTCTGTCCTTAAAGACCGTGAGACCCAGTATCCTTGAAAGAAACTCACATGCTTATCCTGCTGGTTTAGTTCAAGGTAGGTTTCAGCCTCTAAGAACATGGTAGTCCAAAGGAACTTGATACCTTAGATTATCTGGCCCCATGGCCTTGGGTCAAGGGTTCAAAGTAGGCTCATGGGCAGAGATTCTAACAGATTCTTATTTTTAATGAATGAATTAATTTATTTTTGCAGTTTTTGGCCAGGGCTAGGTTTGAACCCACCACCTCCGGCATATG
This sequence comes from Perodicticus potto, assembly GCA_963574655.1. NCBI lineage: Eukaryota > Metazoa > Chordata > Mammalia > Primates > Lorisidae > Perodicticus > Perodicticus potto. Next base: position 20,890 of record CAUYRH010061200.1, on the reverse strand, counting down.
GGGCCGGCGCCCTCCTCCTTTGAGCCACAGGCACCACCCTGATTCTCACAGATTCTTACCTGAAGAATAAACACTACTGAAAAGTCTTGGGGTAGCCATGAAACTGATACAGTTAGTGGGCAGTCACAGGCTTGGGCCATCACTGCTCGAACCAAACCTGATACAGGCACCCTGTGTGGTGGGACAACCAGCAGGGTGCTCTAGACTGTGTCCTCAGACATAAATAAAATGTGGAGTCTTAGCTTTGCTTTCCCGGGAAGGCTTTTCCTAAGGCTGAAACGCTCAGCAATTCTGCTTTGGAGAAACGGCTCACCTCCAGTGCTGTGGTTCATTGCAAGGCAGGCCATGCCTAGTTTACTGAACCCTCCTCCCATGTCTACTGAGGTGATCAGATAGTCTTGGTTTTTGCTTCTGTGTATGAGTGAATCACGTTTATTAATTTATGCATATTGAACCATTCTTATATCCCTGGGATGAAATCCACTTAACGATGTTGGACTATTTTTTGGATGTGCTTTTGAATTCGGTTTTCTAGTATTTTACTGCAGATTTTTCTCATCTAAATTTATAATAGGAATTGGTCTACAGTTTACTTTTCTGTATGTGTGTCCTTTCTGGCTTTGCAATAAAGGTGACACTGGCTTTGTAGAATGAGTTGGGGAGGATTCCCTCCTCCTAAGTATTATGGAATAATTTCTTCATTGGTACCAGCTCTGTGTTGTAGGTCTAGTGGAATTTGGCTGTGAATCTATCTCGCCTGGGCTTTTTTTCTCTGTTTGAAGATTTATTATTACTCCTTTGATCTGACTGCTCACTGGCGCACTCTTCGGGGTTTCTGTTTCTTTGTGACTTGAGTCCTGGGAGGTTATGTGTTTCCAGGAATTTGTCCATTATATTGTTTGTCTGCCCATGTATCTGTCCTCCTCAGGAGTTCAAATAAACATTGAATCAATTAATTTAAAATCCCATCTACATGTCTAGCAATTCTATGTCCGTGATCATCCTAGTTTGGAATAATCTGTGGGTCTTCCCACCATAAACAAGGGGAGAAAAGTGTCTGCCGGATTTTCCAAAGTTCCCCAATGGGTCAAAGAATTGGGACGTCAAATTTGACCTTCTGACCTACCATCCCAGGCACTGACTTTGGGACCACAGCAAAGATCACAGAATTTCAGACACTGGATAAACTCTCTGTCCCACAGATTAATTTTAGAGTCATTGAAATTCTGCCAACTCTGGGGGCAGTGATTGGAAGCCGGGATGACAACCAGCAAAGGAAGAAATTACTCTCTATTTCAAGATGAGAGAGTTGTAACCACGGTGATGCTGTTGGAAAAAACATAAATTTAATGCTTTCGTGAAACTCAATCTTCTAACCATAAGTGTTTCTGGGATCTCTTTGATGTTCAGCAAAAGCAGCCTGGTGCCAAGGCCTTTTTCACATATGGTGAGGACGCTGCTTTGCACATGAGCAGAGCATTTTGGGTCTCTGAACTCTTGAGAAGAGCTACCTTTTGTTTAAGGTATGACTCAACAGATACTCATTCAATGCCTACAATGATTGAAATACATTGAGCTGGGAAAATGGGTGAAGATTTCTGAGTCAGAAAAAATCATGTTCCAATCCTATTGTGGCGCCTAACTGGGCAAGATCATTACCTTGATTCCTTTGAATGTTCGTTTCCTCATCTGTAGGATAGGCTCATAAAACTTACCGGTTAGGAATACAATAAGGATTATGTGAGATAGACTAAGAAAGAACCTGCCTTGTACTGTGCCTACTACCTATTTATTTATTTATTTATTTATTTATTTATTTATTTATTTATTTAATGCTGGGAGATGCATAGTGCCCACTGCAGTATGTATTATAATGTACAGTGACAGTTTTGGGAGATACATGGTGTCTATACCATTCAGAGAAAATAGATACATAGAAACCCAACAGCACAGATAATGGTACATTTTGGAAAATATTAGGCACATGGTAAGTTGTGAGTATTTATGACTTTCTTTTTAAGCATAATTTATGTATGAGATGCTGCAACTTAATTTTTTATTTCCTCACTTATTTTTCATTTTTATTTATTTTTTTGTTGAGATGGAGTCCCACTATGCCCTGAGCAGAGTGCAATGGCATCATAGCTCACTGCAACCTCAGACTTGGGCTGTGGGCATCCCGCTGCCTCCCTCTCTGGAAGCCACTGAGATTACAGAGGCTCGCGCGGTTCCTGGCTAGGGTTCTTCAAATGTCTGTCTGACAATTCGCTCATAGAGTTCCTGAAAGTTTGACCATTTTCTCTCACCAGCTGGCATGGGTCAGTCCCAGCACACACTGCACAAAGTCCCAGTAGAGTGACTTAAAGATGGTGCCTTTAATTTGTTGCATGTGACACTAAGTTCAGGGATGGGCAGCTGGGGGCTGGGGGCTTATCAGACGTTCCACGTGGGGGCTTCATCCTCATGCAGATTGCATCAAGATTGCAAGGCGGCTGCGGCCCCTCCACACCCACACCCCTGCAGCAGGAAGGGGGAAGCACACCTGTTGGTTAGAGAGGTGGTGTTAGTTCCCTATTGCTCCTGTGACCCATTATTACAAAACTTAACACAATAACAACAGTGGCTAAAATGACGCACGTTTACTATCTTGCTGTTCTGGAGATCAAAAGTCTGATGCCAGCAGGGCTGGGCTCCTAGAGGCTCTAGAGGTCGGTGTGTCTCCTTGCCTTTCCCAGTTTCTGGAGCTGTCCGTGTCCTTGGTGTCTTTCTCACATCACTCTGACTCTGCCTAGTTTTTTTCCTTTTTTTTTTTTTTGAGACAGTCTCACTCTGTCACCCAGGCTGGAGTGCAGTGATCCAATCATAGCACACTGCAAACTCAGAACTGCTGGGCTCAAGCTATTCTTATGCTGCAGCCTCTTGAGTAGCTGATGCTACAGTCGTGGGCCATGATGCTAGACTAATTGAAAACATTTTTTGTAAGATAGGGTCTCACTATGTTACCCAACATAGTCTGGGCTGGTCTTAAACTCCGGCCCTCAAGCCATTCTCTGCTTTGGCCTCTAGAAATGCTAGGATTTCAGGCATCAGCTGCCACGCCTGCCCTGACGTCCCTTCCCTGACTCTCCTGCTTTCCTTTTCACTTGTAAAGGACCCTTTGGATTACATTGGACCCACTTAGACAGTCCCGGATAATCTTCCTCAAGATCCTTATCTCAATCCCAACTGCAAAATCCCTTTTATCAAGGAAGGTAACGTATCCATAGGTTCCTGGAAACCTATGGGTCTGTTGTATAACACTCAAAGTTACAGATAAATAACTATTCTGCCTCCCACAGACACCTTCCCAGGGGCTATTATCTCTATCTCACTGGCCAGAGCTGGACTGTCACAAGGCCACCCCTAGTTTCAGGCTAGGCTGGGAGATCAGGTTTTACCTTTTAGAGTAATATTAAAACTATAGATAAGACAGAGGGGCTGGGCATGCCAGTTGGGTTGTCCAACCAATAGTGTCTGCCACGCCGGGAAATAATGAATAGCCGCGGGGTCTGCACCTCATAGCCTGCGACTTGACTCAGTGGAGCTATCATTTTTTTAAGTGGACTTTTACTCTAGATTAGTAATCGTTGTGTTTACCATTTTCAAGGTTATTGCTCCTACATGTGTCCCTACTTGGCCTCCTTCCCCTCTCCCTCTGTGGAGTTTCCCAGCCTGGCTTCTGGCCTGGGGTTGACCACGGAGCGGCGTTTCCGTGCTCACTTTTGTGTCTACCACACAGAGGCTGAGTGATTCTCCTCTAGTCCCTTCAAATCATGGGGCAGGGAATAGAATACAGCATTTTGACTAGTTGCTCTCAGCAGTCCCGATGAATCCCGTTGGAAATTTTATCCCACGTGCCTTTTCTGTCCATTTTGCAATCTGTATAGCGGGAGTGGGCTGTGGTCAGGGGTGTAGTCAGGGGTGTTGACTCGGAGAACAGAGTTACTAGTAGAGAGAAGGACGTAACAACGGTGCAGGTGACAGAGTCCCCCCTCCGTCACCGCTATGTACCTGAATGTTTTCTCATGACAGGAAATATGATGAAGAAGAAGTTGTCATTGGAAGACCTTTTGTCTGTCAACTTTGCCACTATAAAGGGAATAAAACCCGAGAGAAAAGGGTCATGTGGTGTCACCCAGCTGAGTCTCCAGTGTGTAGGCAGAGAGGATTGGAGGGAGGCAAAGCCACATGTGAATTTTCACATTCTGCAGAGGTGTTGACTGTACCCACCGTGACACTCAATGTTCCTTTTACAAGGCAAGAAATTTCAGAATTTACCCCCACAAAATCTTTGCTTCCTTTGGAATTTATATAGCCTGGGAACAGAGATACCATGTCCAGAAAGGTAAGTCGAGCCATGGAAGTCAGGATTGGGATACACAGTGGACTCGGCCATCTGGTGCTGAGTGTCCTGAAAGGAATTTTCAGGGAAGAGACATCAGAGACCAAGAACTTCCCTTTTGAGCCTCTCAAAACAAGGGCTTCATGAGCATTTAAAGTGGGGTGTGTGTGTTTTTGTTGGGGGGGTTCTGCTGTTTTTCCTTGTGCGAACCTTCTGTCCATATGTGAAACCAGTGTCTATGAGAGAGCTGGCGAGGCTGAGAAGTTGGGTCACGAGACACTTGCCCCGTCCCCCAGTGGGTTCTAAGCCTCTCATGGCTCCTTCAGCTGCTCCTTAACATTTTGATACTGTCCTCCAATTTTTCTTTGCCTCTTCCTGTTCTCTGCCACATGGTGGTAGCCTGGGCTGTGCAGGATCGTGTGAACCCACTCTGTCACGCCTGTGAGTGTGAGCCTTCCAAGCGTGAGCTCTTTTTATCAGGATGATTTAAGCTGTGTCTCGGGGACAGGACATCCATCTGAGCGATGGTGTGGGGCCAGCAAAGGCCGTGATTCTCAACCTAGATACATGACCATTAGTCAAAGGCAGGTGAAAAGCAGAAGAAGTACAGTTTTTTCAAACTGTGGCAAAATATACATCACAAAGTTTACTATTTTAATCATTATGTGATTCCGTGGCAATGAAGTACATTCATATTGCTGTTCAGCCGTTACCACCCACCATCCATCTGCAGAACTGTTTCTGTTTCCCAAACTGAAGTCTGCACTTGTTAAAGGATGGCTCCCCATTTCCCTCCTGCCAGCCTCTCGCAGCCAACTTCCACACCATGTAACCTTCTGTCCCTACGAATCTGACTACTCTGGGTGCCTTAAGTAAGTGGAGTTATGTAATATTTGTCTTTTCATGTCTGGTTTATTAGCATAACTTCCTCAAGGGTAATCATGCCAGACCCTGTGCCACACTTCCGTTTCCTTTTCATGGCTGGATGATATTCTACCATATGTATGGACCATATTTTGTTGATCCAGTTATCTGCTATGCCACAGTATCTTGTTGTGGTTTTGTGTTTCCTTAATGCTTAGCAATGTTACAACATTTTGTAGCATATTTACAAAATATTCTTTACATATTGTAAAATTTTGTAATGAGTATTTTGTAAGTAAAGGTACATTTAGCTACAATTTCCCATTTTCCCTATGCATGGCAACTTCATGGGCGACCTTTGGGATGCCCTGTAGGAATACACATGACTTGTAGGGTGTTTGATCACCAGCAAACAGGCCTGCCCACCACCCTTCCATCATTTTAAGCCCATTATTTTGTAGCATTGTTTATACTGATTTGTGTTTGGAATATTCCGACCTCAGGTTAGCATCTTGATAATCACCAGGTGTTTCAGTACAAAATTATCTGTGCAAACAGGGTGCATCTGTCTAGAGTAGGGACTCATGAGAGGAGAGAGGCCTGGGAACCCGACAGCTGGTCTCAGTTTGGGTCTCTGACGCTGATTTGGGCAAACAGTCTGAAATGCTAGAACCCAAACCTAGATTTCCATGTTCTAATTCTCTTCTGACCACTGTTGATCCATGGAATACTACTACACCACAAAAAAGATGGAGACATTGCACCTTTTTTATCTACCTGGATGGATTTGGAGAATATTCTCCTAAGTATCTCAAGAATAGAAAAGTAAGGGCCAGACACAGTGGCTCATACCTGTAAGCTCAGCACTCAGGGAGGCTGAGGTGGGTCTGCTTGAGCTCAGGAGTTGGAGACCAGCCTGAGCAAGAGGGAGACCCCGTCTCAACTAACAATAGCTGGGTGTTGTGGCAGGCACTTGTAGTCCCAGCTACTGAGGAGGCTGAAGCAGGAGGATTGCTTGGGCCCAAGAGTTTGAGGTTGCTGTGAGCCATAATGCTACAGCACTCTACCCCAGGGTGACTGAGGGAGACTGTCTGAAAAAAGAAGAATGGAAAAGCAAGCATCCTATGTCTTCACTACTAATCTGAAAATTGTAGCTCAGCAGCTATAGGCCCACACGAGAGAAAAACACAATTAAATTCAAGAAGTGGGGAATGGGGCTGTCAAGCTCTCACCTATCGGGTCCGGTGTAGGGGTGAAGACTCAGCTACAGCTTGGATTTGGGATTTTACCTTGCAAACATAAATAATGTAAACTAATCATATATACCCTAATATTAATTCAAAATAATAAAAAAAGCTCCATGTGACTCACCTTAGTAGTACTGTGGTTCCACAGACTGTACCATCTGGAAATATAAGGTGCTTTATGTATATATTGCCAGAGAATATAAAAAATAAAGAAGCTATTCCTCACTGGGGGAAAACTCCAGACTTCCTCATGCCCTTCAAAGTCTTCCAAATGTTTCTGATGATCCCAAGAAGCATGTGGCACCTCATGTGCTCTGAGCACTTGTCCCCTGGGAGGTGTGTGGCTTCAGCCTTGATTATGTCTCCTGGAAAGTGTTTGCCAAAACTGTCACAGCAGCCACTGGCCCCCACTGGTACCTGCATCCAGGCTGCTGAAATTGTCCACAAACACACTGCGTCCGATTGTTGCCTACTTCGTTGGCTTCAAGGCTGCCGACACCCTGCCCTTAACCGGTTTCACTGTTGAGACTTCCACTGCGCTTCCTGAGCAGCCCTGCTGCCCCCAGAGAACAGGGGCTGACCGAGTGTCAGCACCGGCTGTGACTTCTTAGAATCGCTCTCCGGATGCAAACATGTCACTCTCTGGCCCACATAGTAAAAAGGAGCATAGCCTCTTTGAGATGAGTTTTCCCAACCACGGTACCCTTCCTTTTCTGCAATATTAAAGTATATCTTGTTGGGTCCCCACTGTACCTCCATCACTGTCAACTATGAACAAATCTCAGGGTGGGCACACTGACTGGGGACCCACTCTGTTATTTTGAAGAGTAAAAACACCATATTTTGGCCACAATTATTCATTCACTCACTTTCTCTTGAGTGTAGCACAAAGTACTTCCATGTTTCAAATTGCAGGACCTAAATTTTATTTCTCCAATGAGAACATTCTAATGCATTTTGGCATTTCCTCTTAAAATGCTTTGTTCTGTTTTTAAAAATAGGTTTATGTATACATATTTACACATTGGTTTCCCAATCCTCCTCGGGAGATTGTTGAACCTAGAGAATGTAACTGAGATTGGAGTCTTCTGGAATAGCTGAACGGACAGTTGCTATAGGGCAAGATGATGCATTGATTACACTGCTCTGTTGCTTTGCGTACTATCCTAACCAACCCCTCCAGTGCAGAGGCAACCAAAGCTAGTCCTTATAACTCCAAGACTCCCCGATGAGGGACGGGCAAAGCGCTGTGCTCATGGAAGAAATATTTCCTTTTTCGACTTGGCTTTGAGTTATATTATGATCAAAAATGGGACAAGCACTTGTGGTTAATTTAACAAGTCCATTAGTGAAAGGACCTTTAGAAACCTGTCCAAACTTTTCACTATATAAATAGTGAAACTTCTCAGATGGGAAAAATGACTTGCTCCAACTCAAATCCTAAGAGCCAAGTGTCACTTATTCATCCTCTTGTGGCCAAATAATTCTATGCAAGGTTTTCTGAATCATAGTTATTACCCTTGGACTGTTAATGGTTGTTACTTGCTGGTCAGGGTCTCACATTTTAACATATAAAAGAACCTGATGGGTGGAACTGGTCACCTCAGGTCCTTAGAAGGGTTTTAGTGTGTGACACATGTACTGATGCATCAAGTTCTTGAAGTTGCATGAGTTATATGTGTGCATTTTGTTTTGGTTTTAGGGAGGGAAATCTATTTAATCCTGAATTTTCTTGGCTGGGTAAGATAATCTTGACTATAATAATTTATTGGCTTACTTTCCAGAAGTTCATACCCAGGGCCCCAACGACATCCAGAGTAGCTAAATCTGGCTGTGCTGTTTACCTTTTTCTCTACCACTCAACTCATCTGGCCTCTGACTCGTTCTGACCCAGGCTCACCGAGGATGACTCCTCTCTCACACTTCTCAGGTCAGCCGGGCGCAGTTTCTGCTTCATCCACACAAGTGTGCTTTGAATGTTTGCTCTGAAATAGAAACGTGTTTGTGATTTCAGTGTTTTGTTAGAAGACCCATTGGGTTTGGGTTCCTTCTATCTACTAATAGGGATGTTGTCAATTTACTTGGAACAAAAAGACAATTCCGCTCTCTGTAAAACGTAACTTGCATGTGATAGGATTTGATCACACTTCCCTTTTGTGAATTTGCAGCCCTGAAGGACTGTCACAATTTTTATTAATCATAACTCAGCAGCGTTCTGAGTTCCTTCTCTGCCTCAGTCTTAGCACTTGGGAGTTCTCCAGAAGGAAGCACTACATGGGCCCTGAGCTGAGAACCTTATGGAATCACATGGACCCTCAGCTGTTTGGCCTTCCTTTTTGGAATTAAAAGAAGTAATATTTGAGGCCATTCTGAAGTGGGGAGTAATCTGATACAAAAAAATCTCCCCAGAGAATAGAAATTGGACAGTGTTTTGTGCAAAGGAGGCCCTCAAGGTGAAGGGAGCCGGTTTTCGTATCAATGGGGTTCTGTTTTAATGCTCCACTGAGGTTCTTTCCGAGAGCACATTAGGGTCTATTAAACTCCAGGGTGTTGTGTGTGGGAGGTCAAATTGCAGGAGAGGCAGGAGGAGCTACACAGCAGAGCGGGAAAGCGGGGAACCTGGATGTCAGGTGCGCTGGTCAGTGCTGAACCACTTTGAGGGGGAACAGCCCATCCTCCACCCTGGCTCTGGGGAACCAAACTCTGCCCCTGGGAGGATCCTACCTGCTACTCCCTGAGGGCAACTGGACACTCAGGGGACCTGTGGACTTCTCAGAGTTAAAGCTATAGTTCTCGAGTTGGGGTGCTAGACTGAGCATGTCAGCAGAGTTGGGCTGAGCTGGGACAGTGGGGCAGGATCCTGCTGGTTATTACATGACCACATTTATTAGTAGAAAATCATGGTGAGTTGACCACGGGGAGAGCGGATTGCCCATGTCAGCACCATTCCCACCCATCTAGAGTGAAGACCCCAGGTCCTCCCTCCACCGTGGGGATGGAGAGACAGTCCTCAGAATTCCTTGCGGTAAAGCTCCAGAGTGGGTTTCCTCGTGACGGGCACTAAGGCGTGATTTAGGGGGGCAGAGGCAGAGTTAGTACCATTACTGCTCTGGTGGCGGCGGTGGTGGGTGGGCAGGTGGGTGGGTTCTGGCCTCTGCATGTGAGCCTTGGCAGCGGCCTGCAGGTGTCGCCCCCAGATGCCCAGTCTGTGGCTGCTGGCAGGTGTCATGACAATGGTCCTGAGACTCCTTCCACTTCCTGATCCTCTAAGAGTCAGAGGGGCAGAGTCTGAGAGCTGGAGGGAGCCCCCAGCTGCTCGGTACTAGCTCTTCCGAGGGTTTGTCAGCATGGATCTCCTGCTTTGATTCAAATACTTGGAGTATATTTTTCTGTCCATACCTGACCTCTAAGAGCAAGGGCATATACATGCAAATGTGTCCATGAGTGTGAAAGAAAGGGAAAGATCAATTTTTTCTAAGAGACCGAAGCCTGAGGTGGGCTTTGGATGGGTGTTCCATTCAATAAGGTACTTATTTGGGGAGCAGAGAGCCTATCAGAATTTCCAGGCAGTGGTCGCTTCATTTGAAAGAGTATTCACTATCATAACACATGCTTATATTTGAAATGCTAAGAAAAAGCAAAACAAAATGACTCAGGGTATTATTTTATTAATTCAAATTCCTAAATGTAAAGCTCTACAAAATCTTGTTGGAGGCGGTATTTAGAAGGAAGAAGTGATTCTTAAGGATTTGAAGGACGGAGGGCCGAGGTGGAATTTCCGACTCTCCACTAGGCTGGGGGGCTCCCTTACCTCTTTGGGGCCCATGTCTTCTCAGGGGGCCTAGCTGCCGTTGTCTGAAGCAGCCCTCACCCATCAGCGGCAGTTTGTGGCAAGCCCTGTCCCCACCACGGTGTCCTTTCTCCCCAAGAGCTCAGTGCCAAGGTGGGCGTGTTCACTGCTGTGTCCTCAGCAACTACACCCAGAATGTGCTCGATGAATACTTGTTGAATAACTTAGCTCTGCTGCCCAGACGGAACCGCAGCTGCTAAACATTGTCTTACTTTCTATCCACACATGTATTTAGCGTGGTTCTATACAGTGGGATCTTGGCTTCTTGTCCCCCACACCTTTAGCCAGAAGGATTGCATCCCAATGCCAATAAAATGAAGATGTACATTTTTTTTCCAAGGACTTTAGGGGTGGAGGGGATGAGTGGGTGCAGCACGGCGTCTAGCAAACACGAGGTTAGTTTTCTGGCTTTGCTTCTTACTGGGACTCTGCCAGGGCCTGAAAAGAGAAAGGTACAACAGTAAAGAATAAAATAACATACTAAGCATCCCTGAAATGCCGGAAATACGCCCCTTTATGAGACACAGCCACATGGTCAGTGGATGTCTGTTTCACCTTAGAAGGCAGCCACCTGGCCTCTTGGGCTGGGTCCGCCCCAGGGCCGGGGCACCCTGTGTCCGGAGCAGTCAACGGTGTCCCTGAGCAGGCCCAGCAGGAGCAGAGGGCTTGATAGGCTCTGTCCCGCAGCCAACTGGATCCTGTTTCCAAACAACAGCCTGTGTGTGTTCTCAGGCACACAGGGGACCCCCGTGGAGACTTTGTGAACGGGGTGGGAGGCAGAGCTGCTGCAGAGCCCGGACATTGGGCTTTCTCTGCTCTCAGCTGGGGTACCCAGGAACAGCACAGTAAGACCTGTGCTGGGGCTGCTGCCTCTACCTCTGTGGCGGCAGGCGCGGGCGGGTACCCTGCCCTCCTGCTCTCAGCCCCGCTCCCCACCACAAGCTGCCATGAGGACTTTCAGCACGGCAGCTGCTCTGCTGGGAAGTATCACGCTGCTTAGGCGCTTGGTTCTCATTAAAGGTCTCTGTCAAATGGTACTGTTTGGCTCCAAGTCAGCAGTAGATACAACTTGTAATTGGACATCATTCAAATGGTCCCAAACATGCCTGTCCAAGAGGACTTTCTGTGCTGTGCAGGGCTATGTGTGATGGAAAAACTGAATTCGAAAGTTTGTTTAGTTTTAATACAAATTTGAAATTTTAGTAGCCACAGATGGAGGTACAGGTCTGGAATACATTCCATACTTTTTGAAGACCGTCATCTAAAAGGAAACATAACATTTAATGAGAATTTTGTCCTTGGATAACAGCAGCCTAGGTGGCATCTGCCTGAGACCTTCTGTCTCTGCCGTGCGAGCACTAACCACGTGAAGACTGTGATGACTGATCCTAGATATTTAGGAATGGGACTTTTTTTCCATTTTATTAAAGGGAATAGGTTTCCTTGCAAATTAAGAAAGTGGCCACAGAATATAGAAATTGTTATGACTTTGAGTTCTCCAGAGAAGCAGAAGAATTGGTTTGCATAACTTTAGAGGCTGAGAATCCCAGGATCTGCCATCTGCAAGCTGGAGACCCAGGACAGACAGTGGGATAATTTCAGTGTGAGTCCAAAGGCCTGGGATCAGTGGAGCTGATGGTTTAAGTTCAAGTCCATGGGCAGGAGAAGACCAATGTCCCAGCTCAAGCAGACAGGTAGGAAGCCAAAGGGGTGACTTCCTCTCTCCTCCCCCTTTCTGTTCTTAGCCCTTAGCACACTGGGTGATGCTGCACCAGTCTACACAAAATGCTCTACTGACCCCTCTGTTTAAGTACCAATCTTATCCAGGAACACCCAGAAACAGGCAGGAAAAACGTTTGATCTGGCACGGTCAAGGTGATGGGCTGAACTTCACACCATCTCTCCAGGGTGCTGGCGAGAGGTGGGTGCTGTGGGGGTGCAGGACCTGTCCCCATATCTCAATGACAGCACCAGAGCCCTGCTGTGATGTAGTCCAAAAGGAGATGTCCAGTGCAGGCCTCAAACTGGCTGGTCACCCTCTGATGTCACCTTATCCTCACTGCCTGGAATTGTTTTCAAAAAAAAAATCACTGGTCCTCCCTGTAGCTAACAAGGCAGGTACAGCATGTTAAATAACCCCTTTGACCAGGCTAGATGTTTCACTATGTATCATTTTATTTTCTATTTAATTCAGTTTGGCCATGAGTACTGTTTTCATCCTTCTTTTGCAGACGAATAGCTGAGTCACTCTCCTCTGGCCTCCCAGCTAGAATGGGGCACTAGGTCTTGGACTGACTCTTCCTCTGTGTCCGCCCTGCCATCAAAGCCACTCTCAAAGCAACTTGATGAAGGGCAGGAAACGCGGTTTGACACACTTACGTTGAAGTGAAGGAACTCTTGTTAAAAATGGCAAAATATCAATTAGGGTAGTCCCCCTCCCCCAAAGCATATATCCATTTGGGCCTTTGTCTTCCATTTTATAGAACAAGTATTTAAAATGATACCCCCTTCCCGGTTCTCTCGTGAGTACTTTTGTTGTCTCTGAGGAATTTGTCAAAAGAGACTTGCTTCTGCCCAGATGCTGTCTAGGAAGAAACCCTTCATTGCTCATGGAGTCTGTCTGGTGGAGAAGAGAAACCGACGTATCTTCTGGATGATCTAAGTGTGAGAAGCTGGTCCTCTGGGCGCACATGTCACGTTTGGTCCAGGCTTTGCGCATCTGTCGGAATGGCAGAGCCACAGTGGGCCTTCTGCAGCTGTGCGATGAAAGAGGCAGGAGCCAGAATCGACGGGAGGCAGAGGAGCAGGGCAGTGACATTTCCCCAGCAGTCTTGGCCCAGGAGTTGTGTTGGGTTGGGTGGTTATTGACAATAAGCAGAGCATGCTGTCGAGAAAAGGCGTTGCCAGAGCCTCTGATGTGGTGTCTTTGTTTTGAAGATGTGCTCAAGTTACCTTGGTCTTCCATTGAGGGAGAAGTGCCTATGGTCCGCTGAGCTTCCTCAGAACAGATTCTGGGTGGTGCCTTTGAGAGGCCAACAGGCATCTCTGTGCAGGGCTGGCGGGCAGGCTCTGTGTGCGGCTGCTCCGCTCTGCCCTCGCAGCACAGAGCAGGCAGAGACTTTGAGATGACACCTCGTAAGCACAGCTCTATTTCCACAAAGCCACTAACACAGACAGCAGAGCCCACTTCATCTGCAGGCCACACAGTTCGATGTCATTGATTTTGAGTCTTCTTTTTTTCATTTTTGCTATTGTATTTTTCAGTTCTAAAATTTCCATGTGGGTTTTCTTTCAAGCTTCATTATTTCTTTGCTAAGACTGCTAATTTATTTATTAATTATTACTATTTTTTTTTAGAAACAGAGTCTCACTTTATCACCCTCGGTAGAGTGCTGTGGTGTCACAGCTCACAGCAACCTCCAACTCCTGGGTTTAGGCGATTCTCTTGCCTCAGCCTCCTGAGTAGCTGGGACTATGGGCGCCCGCCACAACGCCCTGCTATATTTTTGTTGCAGTTTGGCCGGGGCTGGGTTTCAACACGCCACCCTCAGTGTATGGGGCTGGTGCCCTACTCACTGAGCCACAGGTGCTGCCTAACTGCCGATTTATTTTTAAAATTTGTTTCAAGACAGTTTGTAATTGTTCATGGAAACATTTTATTTTTTATTTTTTATTTTTTTTTCAGGTTTTTTTGCAGGGGCTGGGTTTGAACCTGCCACCTCCAGTGTATGGGGCCGGCGCCTTACTCCTTTGAGGGACAGGCACCACCCATGAAAACGTTTTAATACCCCTTGCTTTAACTACCTTGGTCATATAATTCTATCATCTGAGCCATGTTGGTATGGGCACATGTTAATTGTCTTTCCTTATTTCAGGTGAGATTTTTTTCTGGCTCACAGTTTCCTATTGAAACTCAGACATCTTCAGCATCATGTCTATGAGAGTCTGGGTCATAGTTAGGCCTTCTGTAAGAGTCAGCCTCTTCTGACACCTGCTTGTTATTCACAGGTGGAAGGGGAAGTCCGGGTTCCCCCACTGGGGCCCTGGCTGAAAAGGGCGGGGGTGCCAAAGCTTCACAGCCACTCGGGTGACACTGTTAGTGACCCATGGACACAGCAGACAGTAACCTCAACCCCCTGTGCAGTGGTGGCTGCCCTGCCCGTCCACAAGCTCTACTCGAGTGGGGGAAAAGTGCCTCTTTACCACCAGATAAGGAGGAAAGTGCAGGCTCCTGGAACTTAACTACTGCTAAGCAGCGATGACCATCCCCGCTCTCCACTCCGCCCTCTCTGACACCGCCCTGTGGAGGGCTTGGGGTGTTTTGTGACACACTGGTGAGGTGCAAGTCTAGGCCCACCACTCTCCCACTGCCGGTGGTTGCAGGAGTGGGCTGCCTTTTTTTTCTGTTTGCCTGGAACACAGCACTTATTGTCTGAAAGGTCTGTCTTGTTAGGCTATGTCTTACCTGGTCTCTTGGAATTCAGGGTGCTGACTTCTCCAGGACTCAGTCTGAGCTTCAGGAGACATACAGGAAACCCGGGGAAGTCATTTATGTGTTGTTGCCTGGCTCCTGAGGTCCCCAGCCAATCTGCCTTTGCTCCACCTTTCAAAGTCTACTTGTTACAGGGTTAAAATTAAGCCAAAGAGCTACTACAACCTCACAGTGACCATGTAACAATCCTGGGAAGCTTAATTTACAGGGGCTACTGCGGCCTCACGGTAACAATGTGACGGTCCTAGGAAGCTCAACTTGCATGTCTATTTGTGCTGGTTCATTTTCTTCTCCATGTGGGGATGGCTCAGTGGTTAGAAGGTAAGTGATGGAGAAAATCAACCTCAGATCAGCTGAGGCACAATTGAGCCCGCAGGGGCCTGTGGAAGCACTGGGCACAGGTCATGAAGACGCTGATTAGCTAAACAACTGTGTGCCTATGAAAGGGCCTGAAATTCTCTCAACAGGAGGATTGTGGTTCTTTAAGATGAGAGTCTGCCTGCTTCCTCATGTGCTGGCAAATTAATCTTCTTTCCTTTCTCCTCAACCCACTTGTTCTCATTTTTTCTTCTGACGTTGGAAATAGGTGTTGAGCTGTCAGTGTCATACTCATTACTTTTGTATATAATATCCAGCTAAAAGCTGCAGTTAGTAGAAAAACCTGTACTTGGGGAAAAGTACATTCACTGCATTTTCGGAGAATGCATTTCACATACCCATTTAATTCCATTAATTTCCCTCTAAGCATTGATTTAGATGAATCCTGTAAATTATTATGTTTTATTATTATCATTCAGATGAAAATACGTTTCTTTTTTTGATTTCTTATTAAACCTGTGGATTATCTAGAAATAATTTACAAATATTTGTGGATTTTCTAGATATCTTTTGCTGTTTGCTTCAAATTTACAATATAGTTAAAACATTCTAATTTTATTATTTTATTTCTCTTGAATTTATTGGGATTTGTTTTATGATATAGCATATGGTCGATTTTATGTAATGTTCTATGTGTACTTGAAAAGTAAGTATTAATATATTCTTCCAGTGTTTTTCTAATTCTTTCTTTGAGGATTTTTATTGTCTCATGCCTTAAGTTTAAGTCCTAGGCTACACCATTTTTTCTGTACTAACTTCCAAACTCACACGATGTCGCTTTTACCACTCTCTGTTGGTTTCAAGCGAGCGACAAGTTGCACCTCAGTTGGGGGCAAGACGCACAGAACTAGGGCTTTAGCCAATTTGGATTAGGAGTCTTAACAGTAAAATGGATTGAATCTCTTGATCACTCCTATTAGAGTCGTTACTATTTTTCTGTTCCTAAGATGGAAACCAGCCGTTATCTGAGGAACAGGTTTATTGCTTTTGACTATGGAACATAAGGCAATAAAAGTCATTTCTATAACAAAAAATTCATTTTACTTTTTACTAGTAAAAATAAAATGGTATAATGACATTGCTGCACATATGCATGAAAACAGAGCCCTGTGAAATTTTGCTTAACCGCTTGGCAGATGTGCTGAACTTGATAATCTACTGGCTGAGAAGGAGGTGATACAGTGGAACAGTCACCAAAATTCTTCTTTCTTATAGAACAAAGGCATGTGGCATTATTTACAAGTAAAAGTAGTTTTCTCCTTATTACTCAGAGGAAATCTATCCTACAAAATCCAAAATTTTGAAAAATAAACATGGGCATGGAGTATTATTCATATTTGTGAAAAATCAGAAACATCTTTAATGTCCAAATTTGGGAAGGTCCATTGATTGATGCAGCTTACAACAAGTATGTTTCTGAGGAACTTAAATCATAAGGGAAATCATACAGAAAAATGGCTTATGAAAAGTATTTATGGAAAATGAATTGAGAATTATACATGTTGTATGATTTAAAATAGGTAAATGGAAAAATAATAGAAAAAGGTATAAATTCTATAAGCTAATAAAACAGTCTATACAGAGCTTTTAAGATCTGTTTTATTTCTGCAGTATACACATCTTTCTTTTACAGCCAAGAAGGCATAAAGCAATCATTTCTATCATAGAAGGTTAAAAAATACGATGTATTTCCATATATATTCACAGAAAGAGGAAAATGAAGGATTTCCTAATTCTATCATTTATTTACTTTTCTTTTGTAATATGATCAGAATCCTTTGCTCTTAAAATTGTGCTCATACCGGAAATTTTAAAACATTGAAAGAAAATTTACAATCCTATAT
The DNA here is from genome assembly GCA_963574655.1 of Perodicticus potto. Lineage (NCBI taxonomy): Eukaryota > Metazoa > Chordata > Mammalia > Primates > Lorisidae > Perodicticus > Perodicticus potto. Next base: position 3,834 of record CAUYRH010061200.1, on the reverse strand, counting down.
ACAATTTACCCTGTTGTAGTGTACAATTCAATACTCTTTAGTATATTCACAAAGCTGCGCAGCCATCACCACGACTTCATACCAAGATATTTTCATCACCTCAAAGAGAAATCCCCTGTCCATCAGGTGTCACACCTCACCCTTCCCCCAACCCCCAGAAACCACTAGGACACTTTTCTCTTTATGGATTTGCCTGTCATGGACATTTCATAACAATGGAATCCTATCCCATGTGGACTTTGGGGCCTGACTTTTTTCATTTAGCATAACATTATCAGGACCCACCCATGCTGTAGTGTGCATCAGTACCTCACTCCTTTTCACAACTGTATACATAGAATATATTTTGTTTATCCTCTTTATCAGTCAATGGACATTTGGGTTATGTGGCTATTGTGAATAATGCTGTTTATGCACATTCATGCAAAGTTTTATGTGAACATAGTTTTTAATTCTCTCAGATTTGTACCTAGGATTGGATTTGCTGGGTCCCATGATAACTCAGGTTTAAGTTAATGAAGAAATGCTAAAATATCTTCCAAAGTGGCTGTACCAGTTTGCATTCTCACCAGCAATGTATGATCGCTCCAGTTTTCTACATTCTTGTCAGCGCTAGTTATAATTTGTCCTTTCTATTATAGCCATACTCATGGTATAAAGAGCTATCTCCTTGTGGTTTTGACTTACATTTTCCTAATGGCCAATGATACTGAGCAGCTTTTCATGTGTTGATTGGTTATTTATATGCCTTTTTAAATATTTTATTTTATTATCTTTATCATTAAATCAATAGTGGAATCAAGGGGTACAATGTGCTGGTTTCATATACAATCTTAACTATTTTCATCAAACTGATTAACATAGCCTTCCTAGCAATTTGTCTTATATGCCTTTTTTTGAGAAATGTCTATTCAATCCTTTGTCCAGTTTTTAATTATATTGTCTTTTTTATATTTGAATTGTTAGCATTCTTTATACATTCTAAATTCTAGGCACTTATCAGATATATTATTTGCAAATAGTTCCTCTAGGTCTACAGGTCTTTTCACTTTTTGATAATATTCTTTGAGGTAGAAAACTTTAATTTTGATAAAGTCCAATTTATCTACTTTTTACTGGCTTAATTTGCTTTTAGTATCATAGCTAAGGCACCACTGTTTAATACAAGTTCACAGTGAATTGTATAGTGTTAGGTCTTTTGTGTAGCTCTTAAAACTATTTTGTATCAGTTTGGTGTGTGATGCCCATAGAACTATACACAGATCTTTTAATTGCACTTAACATTGCACCATTCGTTACTAAATGTATTCTTTCCCCTTTTCTTCTATATTTTGATTTTCTAGAATAATATGTATAGTGACTTGCTGGAAAAATGATTATTTCTTAAAAACTGAAGGGAGTTCAACACATTAAACAATAGCATTAATCTGTCACACAGATTTGTTAAGCATGTTCACCAAAATAATTCTAATCTACTTGCCAATAATCATTACTTTCGATTTTAATTTACTTTATTGTGGGAATTGCCTTGTGTGTGAAGTCATACAAAACTGAGCTGAATAGAGATGGTGCTATATTCTTTATGCTTTGTGTGCTTTCTGGTTCCTTTTTTTCTTTTTTTGTTATTCAAATTTTTTCATTATCCTGAGATAAAAGATAATAATTTATTTTTTATATCAATGAAAGTGTTCTATTACTAACCTATGAAAGAAGAAGAAAGTTCTAAGCACATACCAGATACTTTCAAGTTGCTTTGTTCCCAGAAGAGTGAGAAAATGACTCTTTCACTTGAACTTCCATCATGGAGGAACAAGGGCCAGAAAATCAGGAAGCAGTTGTTAAGCCCCTAGGATGGGAAATAAAACTTCACTGTCCCTTCAGCTGTGCAAATCAGAAGAACAACCTTGAAAGTGCCAAGAATTTGATATTAAAGAATGAGTCTTTGGGCGGTGCCTGTGGCTCAAAAGAGTAGGGAACCAGCCCCATATACCGGAGGCGGTAGATTCAAACACGGCCCTGGCCAAAAAAAAAAAAAAAAAAAAGTCTTGTCTGATGCATTTATCAAATATGAATTTGACCATCATGGTGTTGCTGCCTCTTAATTAAATTTGATATAAAAATTTTCTTGGCTTCATGGAATCTCAGTCATCATGTGTCAGAAAACCCAAATAAACCACTCACTTGCCATTCATTCCTGTCAACAGACGGGGAAGTCATTGTAGAGTGCAGATGTGAACGAGCTGCTGGAATCCATAGAAGTCTGTTGGATGGAAAGGCACGATGAAGATGCATGGCTGCCCTGGTGTGAACCAGGGGACTTGCCGGGAGGGACACGGCAGAAAGAAGCTGGAATGAAGGGCTCTCAGCAGTGACCCAGCTAACAACCTAGACTAGAGGAAAAGAGAAAGTCATCTTCTCTCCATACCGAAAAAAGAGAAATGGGCAACTGTCAATAACAGACTGTACAGGAAAGTCAGGTATTTGCCAAAGAACCTGGGGCCAAGCACATATGTGGAAGAATCTAAGCAAAAAATGTGTGAGATAAATTTTTATGAAATGGAGCACATTGCATTATTGAGAAGCACATCTGATTTGTACTTAAATTTTTCTTTTGTTTAAAATGCCTGCTCTGACGGGGAATGTTAAGCTGCCTATGGATCAAAAGGAGTAGAAGTTAAATGCTCTATGTGCTTTGATACTAGTAAAGACACTTTTATAAAATGAAAAACAACTGAAAAAATCATTTGCATTGCAAAATAAGTCATGAACCAGTTGTACAACACAGCACTGACTTCAACGGTGCCATCAGTTATGTGTGGATCCTAACAATTTGGCTATCCACGCTTAAAGAAACTCAAGTAAATATCCCCAAGTAGATGCTCTGTGCCTCAGAGGGGTTAGAGAAAGAGAGAAAATATAATATTTTTATTAGGGAATGTTTAATTTTGTAATAATTTTAGCTTGAAAAATAATTATGTAATATACACAATGACCTAGGAAAACCTTATGTGGTTGCTGCTCACTAAGTGAAAATTCACATGAAGAAGGACAAGATAGAGGCAGACAATTACTCTACTATCATTTATTTTCTATTAATAAAGTAAAATTTAACACCTATTCTATCACTGGCTGACTATTTTCCAATATGCACTCTTGCAATGTTAAAGAAATATAAATATTAATGAAATACTTTTTTTTTTTTGAGACAGAGCCTCAAGCTGTCACCCTGGAGAGAGTGCCGTGGCATCACAGCTCACAGCAACCTCCAATTCCTGGGCTCAAGCGAGTCTCCTACCTCGTCTCCCAAGTAGCTGGGACTACAGGTGCCCGCCACAACACCCGGCCACTTTTTGCTTGCAGCTGTTATTGTTGTTTGACGGGCCCGGGCTAGATTCAAACTCACAAGCTCAGGTGTACGTGGCTGGCGCCTTAGCCCATTGAGCCACAGGCGCTGAGTCTTTTTTTTTTCTTTTTTTAATTGTTGGGGATTCATTGAGAGTACAAGAAACCAGGTTACACTGATTGCATTTATTAGGTAAAGTCCCTCTTACAATCGTGTTTTGCCCCCAAAAGGTGTGGCAAACACCAACCCCCCCACCTTGCTCCTTCCCTCTCTCTGCTCTTCCTTTCCCCACTGGTCCCTCATTCTTTCGCTCTCTGCTCTCCCCTTCCCTCACCCCCCACACCATGTCATTAATTGTCATTAATTGTCCTCATATCAAAATTGAGTACATGGGATTCATGCTTCTCCATTCTTGTGATGCTTTACTAAGAATAATGTGTTCTACTTCCATCCAGGTTAATACAAAGGCTGTAAAGTCTCCATTTTTTTAA
>CAUYRH010061198.1:0-61464 GCA_963574655.1 Perodicticus potto | reverse complement strand
CGTGTGTGTGTGGAGTGTATGTGGTACAGCGTGTGTGTACCGTGTGTGTGTGGAGTGTATGTGGTACAGCGTGTGTGTACCGTGTGTGTGTGGAGTGTATGTGGTACAGTGTGTGTGTACCATGTGTGTGTGGAGTGTATGTGGTACAGTGTGTGTGTGCCGTGTGTGTGTGGAGTGTATGTGGTACAGTGTGTGCATAGCATGTGTATCTGGGAAGTGAGAGCTCCTGGTGTGAGTGGAGCACACCCACCAGCACCACAGGCTGCTGACCGGCTCCCGCACCCCTCCTGGGACCAGAGCTGGGCAGCCCCTGGGCTCCCCCTGGGCATGGCCCGCTGGCCTCAGGCCATCATGGGAACGGGTAGATTCAGTCCCGGTCTTCCTAGCAGCTGTTCCCCTCGCCCTTCCTGGGACCTCCGTGTCTCCTCTGCCCAGGCTGTGTGGTTTGGGGTTTTTGTGTGCCTGGGCGTCCATGTGTGTAGCTGCTCTGTGGAGAGGGCCTCGCCACCCCACCTGCCCCCACGCTGAAAAGCTGGGCCTTCCTTGGCTCCCGTACTCCTCACTCCTAAAGCCAATTGCTGCCTGCGTTTGATCTTTTCCTTCTTCCTGTCACTGTGGCTCTTCCTACTGTCCCACCCCGACTTGGGGTTTTCTTTCCTCCTGATTAGACTGCAATAATAACAGTGAATGCGTAGGAAGCATTTTTAAGACTCAGGGTCAGAGGTTGAATCAATCAAACCCCTGGAAGGAGTTCATGGCCTCTGACTCCAGACTCCACCAGGGAGCATGCTGTACACGGCTATTCCAGGGCCCTGGAGGGAATGTCTTTGGCCAGGTACCCAGCAGCCAAAGAGCTGCGAGTGCCAAGGACTGTCACCTGGCGTTCCACCACAGTGGCGATATCACCTGAATGCCCAACTCACATTTCTCTTGCTCCTGACCACTGAACCCTTCTTCATGCACTCACAACCTGTGTAGTGTGTTCCCACCTGTTGCTAGTTTTCTGTTGGGCTGCTGCCCTCTCCTTGTCAATTTCTAGGAGTCCTTTACATATTTTAGATATTTGAGTATTTCTAGAACCAGAATAAAATCTGTTTTGATTTCAGATCTGGCAGCGGTTTCTCCTATTGTCATCTGTTCTACTCATTTTGTTCATGGCATCCTTCCATTTTGTTCATTATTTTGATATAATCAAACCCAATTCTTAAAAACTTTTGTTGTAGGCCAGGCACAGGGGCTCACACCTTTAATTCCAGCATTCTGGGAGGCCAAGGCCGGTGGATTGCTTGAGCTCAGGAGTTAGAGACCAGCCTGACCAAAAGTGAGACCCTGTCTCTAAAAATAGCCAGGAGCTGTGGCAGATGCCTGTAGTCCCAGCTACTTGGGAGGCTGAGGCAAGAGGATCTCTTGAGCCTAAGAGTTCACGGTTGCTGTGAGCTACGATGCCATGGCACTGTATCAAGGGCAACAGAGTGAGACTCTGTATTGAAAAAAGATAAGATATAGTCCCAGCTATTTGGGAGGCAGAGGCAGGAGACTCGCTTGAGCCCAGGAGTTGGAGGTTGCTGTGAGCTGTGATGCCATGGCACTCTATCCAGGGTGACAGCTTGAGGCTGTCTAAAAAAAATATAAATAAATAAGAAAAACAAAAACTTTTGGTGTGTACTTTTAAAGTTTTAAGAAGACCTTTCCAGTTTCTAAGTCACAAAAATATTCTACATTTTCTTGAACTAACACCATATATACGTATATATATGTATACACATTTTCTTGAACTAACACCATATATATAATATATATATGACGTATATATATAATATATATATGACACATATATATATATAGTTGGTTTTTTGTTTTTTTGAGACAGGGTGTCACTGTGTTGCTCAGACTAGAGTACAGTGGCTGGTCACAGGTTCAATCCTAGTGTACTGAGGTCTCCAACTCCTGGCTCAAAGTGATCTTTCTACTTCAACATCTGTAGTGACTGAGACTATAGGCTCATACTACCATGGCTGACGACCCTATATTTTCAGCTGTATTGAGTATTTTCCAGAAAGACAGGTGTGCAAAGAGCTTTGCAGACACAATAGGCAGAGACCGTCTTAGATTCTTTACAATCTTCGTAACAGCCCTTTGAGGTGGGTACTGTTATCATCATCTCCGTGTTATATACAAAGAAACTGAGGCACAGAGAAGGTTGTGCAGGGAATGAGTTGAAGAATCAAGGAATACGGCAGCAGAGACTGTGTTCTCAACCTCTATGCTGAAGCACTTCTTAGCTGACCTTTACAGCGACCGCCAGACCAGGTGAATAGGTGCTACTCCTGCTGTGAGAAGGGAAGTTCCCTGCCCGGCCCACAGCCCTGCCAGTGGCAAAGGCAGCCCAAGCCCAGAGCCTGTGCCCTGAGCCACTGTGGCCTTAGCCTCGGCTCCTGCTGGGAAAGAAGGCTGGAGGTGGGGACCTACTCCAGGTAGTCCGTTGTGGGAAGTGATCCCAAAGAACCGGAGCAGGAGACTGGAGTGAGTGAGCAGGAAGGAGGGCCAGTCAGTGAGAGGATGCTGTCTGCAGCCTCGTTGATGCTGTGTGTAGCTGGGCACCATCCTGCTGGGGGCCTCTATGGAGAATACAGAATGGGGCTCAGGACTGTCCCCAAGAAAAATGGAAAGGGCAACATTTATCCAACAGTCACAGGCCAAGGTTTATCTGATCACACATGTGAGTTTCCAGAGCGCATATCTTGGTCACAGAGGAGCCCTGGGGCAGAAGTGAGATGGTCATGGGTGCAGCCTGGTGGAGATGCTGTCAGATGGCAGCTGGCAAAGCCAGGTGCTATAGCCAGGGCCTGGAAAGGGTGGCAAGATCGCGTGAGGCTAAGGCACTGCTTGGCGTTGTTACTGCCAGCACTTCCTACAGGCTTCTGAAGTCTCTCTTCCCCTCTGTCCCTCTTCTCCAAGCAGACCACTGGCTGTCAGTAGGCGGACACCATTGTCTCTTGACCTTTGCTTCCTCAGCAGTGCTCAGCTTGCTGCTGGAGACAGAGCACACACTTTGATGATAGTCATCCTTTTGCTGAGCGCCACTTTTGTTCCAGGCACCAAGATGCACGGGCACCATCGCCTTGAATTCTGGCAAAAACCTTCTCTACCTGCTTCACTGATAGGGGCCCTGAGGCTGAGCTTAGGGACTCTGCACAGCTGATCTGAAAGCAGAATCTAGGCTGGAAGCCAAACGGGGGTTTGAGCTCCCCCATGCTGGCTGAGTGGGGAGCACCCATCTTCTGCGGCCTGGGTATACCCATGGGGCAGTGAGGGGCCCTTTAGGCCAGAGAAACTGCTAGAGGCTTAACAAAGGCCCAGGAGCCAGGAAAACCAGGCCGGGCATAAGGAATAGCAGTTTGGCCACGTGGAGAAAATCTGTGAAAGGTGCCGTCATAAATAGTTCCCCCAGGAGGAGAAGGGGAGGGTCCAGCAGGGCAGGGCACAGCCATCTGTAAGGTAGCTGGCCAAGGCTGGGGAGCTTGTGCTGGACTTTAAAATGCCCCTGTCACCCTGCAGTCTCCTGCAGGCAGAGATCCTTGCTTTCCCTTTTTTGTGTTAGGGATGCTTCCTTCTCCCCGCCCTGGGTCTGAGCGTGGGTCTGTGTGACCCTTCGCCGTGGACATGGAGGACGGGAAGATGAGCCTGACGTCTGCCGAGGTGGTCTTCTCAGCTAATCCCTCTAGTTACACTCTTCCTCCCACCCTGACCTGCCCACCGGAGCTACCGTCCCACGCATTAGTCATCATTTCCTTTACTGATTTTCAGCAAAGAGCCTAGGAGCCCCTGAGGAGCAGGGCTCCATGATGACTGGGAGGCAGAAGGACCGATTGTTCTCCCTGTTGAGTCCCGCACACAGCCCCCTGCCTGGGTACACACGGCCAACCCTCAGCAGGGGTGGAAGAGACAAAAGAGTCTCCCCAGACCTGGGGCCTAGTCGGTCGGCCCTTGGCCAAATAGCCACAGAAGGGAATTGGCCTTTGGTCTTCCTCCTGCAAGTCCCTTCCCTGACTTTGGCAAATCTTCTGCTTCTTCAAGGCACTGACCTGTGCCTTGCCTCTTTCGGCCTGGCCCTGGTCCCTCGCTCCCAGCTTACAGCATGCTCCCTCCACACCCACCTCCAGGAGGGGCCCCCGGTAGCAGTTGACTGTGTCTGTTTGTCATCCCCCCCATATACAGAGGGTGCCAAAAAGCATACACACTTATTTTTTGGTTGCAGTTTGGCCGGGGCTGGGTTTGAACCCGCCACCCTCAGTATATGGGGCCGGCGCCCTACTCACTGAGCCACAAACACCTCCCAGCATACACACATTTTAAGAAAGGAAAAACTTCTATCGTAATACTCAAGTCATGTTTGACTTCTACAATTATAGAAGGTGCTCAAATGTGACTTGTATTGTATTCATCCTTTGTTACTGGTATATGTTAAGTGTTACAATTTCAATACATTATTTTCCTTTCCTAAAGTGGAAGAAAATATATTTATATATAATATATATATCTTACATAATATATGTATTTTTTGAGACAGAACCTCAAGCTGTCACCCTGGGTAGAGTGCTGTGGCATCACAGCTCACAGCAACCTCCAACTCCTGGGCTCAAGCGATTCTCCTGCCTCCGCCTCCCAGGTAGCTGGGACTACAGGTGCCCGCCATGTGGGCCGGCTATTTTTTGGTTGTAGCTGTCATTGTTGTTTGGCAGGACTAGGCTGGATTGGAACTCGCCAGCTCAGGTGTATGTGGCTGGCGCCTTAGCCGCTTGAGCCACAGGCGCCGAGCCAAAGTGTGTATACATTTTTTGGCACCCTCTGAATATACGTATATACATATATGTAACATATACATATAAACATATGCATATCCATATTTCAAAAACAGGATCATACAACGTATATAACCCTTCAAGTTGCTTCTGAACCTCAGTAATATCTTTCCATGGACTGCTCATGGACCCAACTCCTTTTCCTCAATGGCTGTTTAATGTTGAATGCTATTCTATTTACTGAGGTCCTACCAGGGACAAGGCTGTGTTCTGGGGACCAGAATTTACATTCTAGTAAGGGAGACAGGAAACATACAGTAGTTAAATCAATAAGCAGGATCATCATGGATGACATTAAATGTTAGGAGGAAAATAAAACATGACCTGGGGGATTGGGGACAAAGTATCACTTACGCACATGTGCTGCATACTTAGGTCATATTCCGTTTTGCGGGACACATACTGCTGCTGTCACCTCTGAGTCCACCATCTGGTGGAGATTGTGGTCGGACCTTCACCTCCGAAGGGATGTGCTCTGTGATACCCAGTGTCTGTGGAGATGGTGACACCTAGACCAGGGTGGCTGTTGAAGGACATGCACAAGCTGCCCGGCAGGCCCACAACAGTGTGAGCTCCTCTCCAAACCAGCTTTGCTACCTCTTCACCCTGTGGCCTTAGGACCATTACTTTGTGACCTCTCAGAGGGATCAGGGGCTTTCTTGTCTGTAGAGCAGAATAGCATGCCTCTCTGCCTCTGCTTTTCCAAGAGGGCGTACGTGAAAGTGCCTTCAGAGAGCATGGGATCTGAGTGTGCTAGGTTCGCCGGAGCAAAGCACCATAAACTGAGTGGCTGCAAACAACACAATATATTGTTTTATAGATGTGGACGCCAGCAGCCTGGAATCCAGGTGCTGGCAGGGCTGATTCCTTCTTGAGGGGTCCAAGAGAGAATCCGCTTCATACCTCTCTGTTGCAGCCCATATAGCCAATGGCTAGGAGTGAGGGTTATAAGAAATATAGCTCAGTAGTGGAACATCTTTGTGGAAAGGGCAGTGAGAGGGATTTAGCTCTCCTAACAAGCATGAGAGCTCACGAGATGTGAGCTGTGGTGAATTGGTAGTCTCTGCACCTGTAGTGTGGAGAGCCACGAGATTACCTTATATTAGCCTGGAGGAGAAGGCAGTCTGGAGCATGCGCATTCTATCAAGGACCTGCTTACTCTGACTCTGTTTCCTCTTCTGCCTGCAGAACGCCAGCACGGCGTCTCTCTGCTAGAGATCACTAAGCTCTGCTAAAGACTAAGATCTATCTATTCTAAGAAGTCTGCTTTACTCTCTCTAAGACACACATTCTTTCTCTCTCCAGCTAAAGCAGATAGCCCTCAGGCACCTAAGAGACCTGAGCAAGGTAACTTACCAGTCCGCGTCCGGAACCTAGTTAAGCCAGGCCTGAGACCTGGCCAGTCCTGGGCCCTGACAAGTGCTGTCAAAAGTGACATGTGACACTTCTCTCCTGGTTTCTGGCAGCTGTCAGCAGTCCTCGGCATTCCACGGCTGTGACACCATTGCCCCCCTCTCTGCCTCCATCATCACGTGACGTTCTCCCTGTGTGTCTATGTCTAAATTTCTCTCTTCCTGTAAGGACACTGGTCAATGCATGAGGTCCCAGCCTTATGACTTTGTCTTAACTTGATTACATCTTTAAATATCCTAGTTCCAAATAAGGTCACATTCACAGGTCCTGGTGGGAGGGAGCAAGGACTGGAACATCTCTTTTTTTTTCAGGGGCACAACTGAATCCATAACAGTATCAAACGGGGTCTTCATCATTAGTACCATCTTTGTCATTAGCATCACACACAAAAATCAGTATTAAAAAACAAACATACGGGGAGGCGCCTGTGGCTCAGTGGGTAGGGCAACAACCCTATATACTGAGGGTGGTGGGTTCAAACCCGGTCCCGGCCAAACTGCAACAAAGAAATAGCTGGGTGTTGTGGCGGGCACTTGTAGTCCCAGCTACTCGGAAAGCTGAGGCAAGAGAATCGCCTAAGCCCAAGAGCTGGAGGTTGCTGTGAGCTGTGATGCCACGGCACTGTACTGAGGGCAACAAAGTGAGACTTTGTCTCTGAAAATAAATAAATAAATAAATAAAAACACCAAAAGTGCATTATCAGCAACCTGGATCTGCTTGTTTTTGTGTGGGCTGCCCCTGATTTCAGTAGTCCATTTGATCCTAGAAAGCTGGTGATAAATCTGCAGAAAATTGGGAGAGAGAGAGAGACTGGGTCCTTCCATGGGCATTTCAAACTACACGCATACATACGTCACCTGGGGGTCTTGTCAAAGGCAGCCCCTGCTTCATTACGGCTGGGGCAGCAGCCCGAGGGTCTGTGTTTCTGTCAAGCTGCGTGGAGATGCCTTTGCTTCCAGCCGATGGAACACACGGTGACCTGCAAGGTCGGCCCAAGCATCATCCGTGAGCCAGTCTAGTGGGCTTCATGCGCGTGACTTCCTGCGTAGGGGGGCCCAGCTGTGGCATCTTTCCCCACCTACCCCATCTCTCCTGCTTGGTGTACTCTCTTTTCTTGCCCTCCATTAGTATTCCAGTGAGCCCACCTTGCCAACAGCGGGGCGCACGGGAGCCGAGAGAAAACTTAGCAGAAAGCAGGACTGCAAACACTTCCGAACACAAAACACACTCATTCAGCCAAAAGACCCCCATTCCTGGACCCCATCCAGACCCGTCCCTTTATTATTTTTGTTCTCTTTCCTCTTTAACTAGATCTTGCCTGAAAACAGCCTGGGCGTTGCTAAGGTAACGCCTTAGAGCCTCCCTGAACACATCATTGTTTAATTCCAGCACCGGCAGCCGGAGGAATTTGCTATTTGTTTAAGAGATGAAAGCCACAAACTTCCACACATTCTTCTCCAGTTTCACTCCGCTTTAACTGCACAGCCCAGCCAGAGAGGAGCACACACTGCGGGGGGGAGGGGACTCATGGGACCCAACAAAATAGTGGGTGCCGGTGGATGGCCCTTCCCACTCAAGGGCAGAGAGAGTCCGGGTTTCTCTTGACTGGGCAGTGGGGGAAGAATTGTCCTCATTTGAGGGCATCAGAGAAAATAAAGCCTCTCAGTGATGTTTCTCCCCAACCTCCAGTCTGTCATTGGGGAACTGACCCGGGCCTCCTGCAGGGCCTCAGTTTCACAGGTTGTAAGTTGAGGAGGGTACCCAGGACCCTCTAAGAACACACTGACCTGCATGTAGAGCACAGGGAAACAGGCGAGGAGACTCTGAAATGCAGCTGGCTGCCAAGGCCCCCAGAGAAAGCCACCCACCCGGGAAGAATAGGGCTCAGGAGTGCCCTGGCCTCTTGGAGGATGGACGTGGTTTGAGAGCCAGAAGGTGTTTCAAGAGTCCATCCAGGTGCCACCTAACAGGCCTTATCAGGAGCCCATCGTGCCCCTTGGTACCTGTGAGGTAGGGACTGGGCCCCGGGCTGTACACCTCTGGGGCTGTGCCTTCGCTCCAGGCAGCGCTGACCCGACCCTGGAGCTGCGTGGCTGCAGTCCGCCCTGCCCTCGCTGTTCCCAGGTGCCATCCGCCCCTCGCACTGACCGCCGCCTGGCTCCCCCTTGTGCTCTGTGATACTGGCTGACCAGCAGAGTGGCAGCCTCCAGGTCAGGTGCCCGCTCTTAGTTCCATCAGCTCCCATGCTACAACTTGGTCTTCCCGGCCTGTCCATCCACCCAGTGTAAACCACATGATAAAAGTGACAGTTTAAAGCAATTCTAGGAATAAAGCACAGCTGTCTACTGAAGAAGCATGAGTGAACTTTGTGGTGGGATATAGTGTGGGATATAGTGTCTCCTCCACAATCCCATGGAGACTTCGGTGAAATTGTAACCGGCTCCATGAAACCCTACGTGATTTTTATAATCATCTCTCTTAACTACTGACCTGACCCTTTGAGTTTTCTCCCAGAAATGATGGAATTGAACCTCTGGCTTCATGTGTTCCTTCTGCCTCAGCCTCCCAAAGTTCTGGGCATACCTGCCTGAGCCCCTCTCTCTCCATATAGATTTTCTGCAAGATAAAGGAGCTGGGGAAGCACCTGTGGCTCAAAGGAGTAGGGCGCTGGCCCCATATACCAGAGGTGGCGGGTTCAAATCCAGCCCCGGCCAAAAACTAAAGAAAAAAAAAAGACAAAGGAACTGAGGTTCTGAAGGCCCCCCAGGGCTGACTCCCTTGCCCGAAAGGTACTTAGCGCCTTATGAGTTACTCCTGGACCTACCCCAGGCCATGTGGCCCCTCCTTTGGCAGCCCGTGATCTCCCTCAGTTAAAGAGATGGATTTGAGGCAGCTTCTCCAATTCTCCTGAAAAGACGTCTGTCATGTTAAAAATTCCTTTCTTCTTTGGCAACCTTCATTTTCTCAATAATTGGGTCTTTGTGTGATGAGCAACTGGATCTAGCCCAAACCCACCCCCTTGTTGTCTGAACAAAAACATGTTCATCACTTACCGATACCAATAGCTTTGGACTTGTGTTTTTGGAGAGAGGTTGGCTGTGCTGCCTCTGGCCTCCAGAAGAGCCCAGGTTTAGAAAAGAGGCTGCCCCTTGGGGTCAGGCCACCACTGGTTACCTACAGAAAAGTTTGATGTTTGGCCGTGAATGGACGGAGAAACGATTTGATTGGGGATAGAGAAATGATTTGATTTGTACACAGACCTGGAGAGACCTGCGCAGACAGGGAGAAAAACACACCAACACAAACCTGGGCAGACACACTGAGAAACAGAGAAGTTCTGGGCGGCACCTGTGGCTCAGTGGGTAGGGTGCCGGCCCCATATACCAAGGGTGGTGGGTTCAAACCCGGCCCTGGCCAAACTGAAACAAAAAAATAGCCAGGCTTGTGGCAGGCACCTGTAGTCCCAGCTACTCGGGAGGCTGAGGCAAGAGAATCGCCTACGTCCAGGACTTGGAGGTTGCTGTGAGCCCTGTGATGCCACGGCACTCTACCGAGGGCAATAAAATGAGATTCTGTCTCTACAAAAAAAAAAAAGAAAGAAAGAAAGAAAGAGAGAAGTTCCAAAAGACACCGAGAAGCCCAATATGTAGAGAGAGACACACAGAGCCAGAAAAAGAACAGAGCAGCATAAACACAGCGATAAAGACACATATGGAGAGACGCATGGGGCACACTCACACCCACCAACAGGCAGAGAGTGAAGCAAAGCTTGTAGCTCAAGTGCAGCTAGTCTGTGTTGATGGAAAAGAAGCCATACTCAGTAAAATAATTTAAAGAGGTTTATTCTGAGCCAGATTTGAGGATGGTGACCCAGAGCCACATCCAAGAAGCCTTGAGCACATGGACTCCAGTGGTGGGGTTACAGTTTGGTTTTGTACATTTTAGGGAGACAGGGGTTACAAGTGAGGTCATAAATCAATAGGTAGAAAACATACATTGGTTTGGTCCAAAATGGTGGGACATTTGGAAGCGGGGAGCTTATAAGTTGTAGGTGGGTTTAAAGAGTCTTTAGATGACAATTGGCTGAAAGAGTTAGGTTCTGTCTAAAGAAGGAGTCAGGGAAAAGGAATGTTTAAGAAAAAGGGTTTGATGAGTGTGTTCCCACTTAATGGGCACAATGTTAAGGTTTATGGCGCACCTCTTGGGGGCAGGACACAATCATAAGAGGGACTTTACCTAACAAATGCAGACATTTGTACCCTCAATTAACCTAAAACAATTAAAATACTTTTCAGATTAAAAAAAAGATAAAGGACTCAGTGGGGCATTGTGGCAGGTGCCTGCAGTACCAACTACTTGGAAGGCTGAAGCGAGAGAATCCCTTAAGCCCAGGAGTTGGAGGTTGCTGTGAGCTGTGATTTCATAGCACTCTACCCAGGGTGACAGCTTGAGGCTCTGCATCCAAAAAAAAAAAAAAAAAAAAAAGATAAAGGGTCTGTTAATCAGACAAAAAGTACCAAACCGACTCGAGTGGGTTGTTGTGTGTATTAAGGACCTAAAGGTAGGTCTTGCACAGCCTTAGGCCTGTTAATGAGTCTCAGAAGATGTCTCTAAGAAGGGGAAGGGGGTCGTGATGAGGCTTGTTTGATCTCTTTTCTCATGGCCAGCAGCTCAGTTTTAGGGATCCCCTTGGCCAAGAGAGGATCTAGTCAAGTCAGAGAGGGGAGCCTTAGATTTTATTTCAGGCTCGGCGCCTATAGCTCAACGGGCTAAGGAGCCAGCCACGTACACCTGAGCTGGCGGGTTCGAATCCAGCCTGGGTCCACCAAACAACAATGACGGCTGCAACCAAAAAAAAATGTCCGGGCGTTGTGGCGGGCGCCTGTAGTCCCAGCTACTTGGGAGGTGGAGGCAGAAGACTCGCTTGAGCCCAGGAATTGGAGGTTGCTGTGAGCTGTTATGCCACGACACTCTACCCAGGGTGACAGCTTGAGGCTCTGTCTCAAAAAAAAAAAAAAAATAGCTGGGTGTTGTGGCAGGCGCCTGTAGTCCCAGCTACTCTGGAGGCTGAGGCAAGAGAATTGCTTTAGCCCAAGAGTTTGAGGTTGCTGTGAGCTGTGACGCCACAGCACTCTATCGAGAGCGACATAGTAAGGCTCTGTCTCAAAAAACAAAACAAAACTAAGCAAAACACCTACAAAAGTTAATTTCCCAAATCAATTGCCCTAAACTACTCAAGAAACACCCTTTTAGGTTTGAAGCCGAATTTATAAAACAAGGATGGAAGACGTGAAGTGAAGGTCATGTGGGACCTAAACCCCCCAGACCAACTGTGTTGTCTCAGCCCCAGGCTGAATGACTCCACCTTATTCTCACTACATGGGCTTTCAAGTCTAGTGCAAGTGACCACTGCATTGTCCCTTGATATGGGAAGCTGAGGCCATCTAGCACAAAGAAAAGAAAAAGGCCATTTTCTGATGGTCAGGATTTAATTGTAAAGGAGTTGCTGAGCTCAACTCAGGGAAAGAGAGGCTGAGGCTAGTCAATATAATCCATTTTCTTTCTTTCTTTTTTTATTTTTGAGACAGAGCCTCAAGCTGTTGCTCTGGGTAGAGTGCTGTGGCATCCTCCACAGCTCACAGTACCCTCCAGCTCCTGGGCTCAAGCGATTCTCCTGCCTCCACCTCCCAAGTAGCTACAGGAACCCGCCACAACGCCTGGGTTTTTTTTTTTTTTTTTTTGGCGGTTTTTTGCCAGGGCTGGGTTTGAACCCGCCACCTCCAGCATATAGGGTCAGCACCCTACTCCTTTGAGCCACAGACGCTGCCCAATACAATCCATTTTCACAAGGAAAAGTGTTCCTTAAAGTTGAAAGCAAAAAGTAGAAAGCAAAAACCAAAAAACGTCAGTTGAAATGCTTTTGGAGACGTTGCTAGAACATAGATAAGTTCTAAGGAAAATCTTAAGCCTGCCCCCAGTGACTGACTGGACCTCCTCTTTGGCCAAGGGGATCCCTAAAACTGAGTTGCTGGTGATGAGAAAGGAGATCAGACAGGGCTCAACCTGCCCCCTGCCCTTCTTAGAGATGTTCCCTGTGGCTCCCTAACAGGCCTAAGGCTGTGCAGCACTTATCTGCAGGTCCCCAATCTACGCAACAAACTTCTCGAGTCTGTTTGGTACTTTGTCTCTGATTAACAGACCTTTTATCTTAAGCATTCCTTTTCTCTGACTCCTGGTCTCTTAGACAAAGCCTAAGTCTTTCCACTAACTGTCTTTCCACTAAACCCACCTGTCACCTGTAAACCCGCCCTCTTCCAGATGTTCCAACTTTTTTGGTCAAACCGATGTATGTTTTCTACCTATTGATTTATGACCTCACCTGCAATTCCTGTCTCCCTAAAATGTATGAAACTGTAACCCCACCACCATGAATCCGCATGCTCAAGGCTTCTTGGGTGTGACTCCAGGTTATGGTACTCCAGTTTGGCTCAGAATAAATCTCTTTAAATTATTTAGGCTAGGCGCAGTGGCTTACACTTATAATAACCTCAGCACTCTGGGAGAATGGAGTGGATTGCTTGATCTCAGGAGTTTGAGACCAGCCTGATCAAAAGTTAGACCCCCATCTCTACTAAAAATAGAAAAAGCTAGCTAAGCATGGGAGGCTGAGTCAGAAGGATTGCTTGAGCCTAAGAGTTTGAGGTTGCTGTGAGCAATGATGATGCCACGGTACTCTACTGAGGGTGGCAAAGTGAGACTTCTGTCTCAACAACAAAAAAATGAAAATAAATAAATAAATAATCTTACAGAGTACAGCTTCTTTCTGTTGACAAGCTGTATAGGCTTTGACCCAGCACTCAGAACAAACCCCCTTCTTAGGGAATACTGGGGCTTCCTTCACAGCACTGTGACACTGGTCAGTGTCTGGAGAATGGACAGTCTGGTGGGGGACTGTGTTGTACAGAAGGGTGGCTATTGTCTGTCCATGGCTTGCATTGTGCAGCCACACACTGGAGGTTAAGCCAGCCATGGCCAGTCCCCTTGGACAGGCCCAGCACTGGAACAGAAGAAGGAATGGATGAGTTGTCCCTGTAGTAAGACATGAGCCCTAGGCTGTCACATCTGGAAGGAGTCTTGGAAATCTTCTAATCCAACTGTCTCCTTTTTCAGAGGAGAAAGTGAAAGTGATTCTCCTGAGGTCCCGTGATAAGTTAACGGTGGGGACTTATCTACTAAAGGCTGCTGCCCCTCAGCTTAGACAAGTTTTCTTTTTACCTCCTCAAGGAAGATAAAGTCTGGTGGTGGGGCTAAAACCTGACAATAGGTCCACGGTTCCAGAGAGGGGTTGCTGAGAGGGTACTGGGGAGCTGTCAAGACGGTTCATTTTCTCTACGATTTTCTGTGGGCTGTACTGAAGACTTCAGTTTGGTCACAGAAGGCATAAGGTGGCTCAGGCGACCCCCCTCTCAGTAACAGAAAAGTGAAGGAAAACTCAAGCCCCCAAGAGGATAGGTGATCTGGAGTCCCAGAATCAGGAAAGGTGTGAGAGGAGAAAGTTAAAACAGGGTCTTCAGGGTGGGGCCTCCCTGTTACTCACTGCAGGGAGACTCTAGCTTCCCTCCTCCCCCAGTTGCTTAGGAATCAGTTGATTTGGATGCAAAGTGGCACCTGGTGGGAGAGGGCCAGTAATTCTCCTGGAACAAAGGACACAACTCAAATTGGTAAGGGTGTGTCCTCCCTCACAACTGCAAAGGCCTTGCTGGACAGAGAGGTATGTGGAAATCTGAAATTCTTGGCCAAGGCAGGCTTCTGGCTAACGTCTTGATAGAATTTACCAGGGTGTTCCTCTCCCTTTGTTACTAGATGAAGAGGGTCGGTCACTTGTCACTGTTGGCCAATATGCAGAGATTGGGATAGGTCCACCAGACTTCATCAGAAGGCCAGCAATTCTAGAGAGCCGTGAGAGTAGCTTCTCCAAGACTGTTGTGTTTTTCCATTTCCAAAATCACAGTTTTATACATACAAGTTAAAAGCAAGGGGCCACCTAGCACTCTGGGAGGCCGAGGCAGGTGGATTGCTTGAGCTCAGGAGTTTGAGAACAGCCTGAGCAAGAATAGCTGGGCATTGTGGCGAGCACCTATAGTCCCAGCTACTCGGGAGGCTGAGGCAAGAGAATCACTTGAACCCAAGAGTTTGAGGTTGCTGTGAGCTGTAACAGCACAGTACTCTACCAAGTGTGACAACGTGAGACTATCTAAAAAAAAAAAAAATGGTAAAAGCAAGAACCTGGCTGGGCACCCATAGCTCAATTGTTAGGGGGCTGGCCACATGCTCTGGAGTTGGTGGGTCCAAACCCGGCCCAGGCCTGCTAAACAAAAAGATAGCTGGGCATTGTGGCGGGTGCCAGCAGTCCCAGCTACTAGGGAGGCTGAGGCAAGAGAATCACTTGAGCCCAAGAGTTTGAGGTTGTTGTGAGCTATGATGCCATAGCACTGTACCAAGGGTGACAGTGATAAAAAAAAAAGAGCAAGAACCACACTAACTCTTATCTTAAACAATAGTAATTAACACTTAATCTTTTTTTTTGAGACAGAGTCTCACTTTGTCCTTCTTTTGCCTCAGCCTCCCAAATAGCTGGGACTACAGGCACCTGCCACAACACACAGCTATTTTTTAGAGATGAGGTCTAGCTCTGGTTCAGGCTGGTCTCGAACAATCCACCCGCCTTGGCCTCCCAAGTGCTGGGATTATAGGCGTGAGCCACCTCGCCTGGCTAACACTTAATCATAAACAACAGTACTCACCATAACCCATAACCCATAATAAACAATAATTGACATAATCCATGACCCATGTAACAATATCCCAATTCAAAAGTTAATCTCCTAAATCAATCACCCTAAACTACTCAAGATACACACGTTTAGGTTGAAACTGAATTTATAAAACAACAAGGGTGGAAGACACGAGGGGAAGGTCATGTAGGGACTAAACCACCCAGACCAACCGTGTCGCCTCAGCCCCAGCCTGACTGACTCCATGTTATTCCCGTGCTCTCACTTTATTCAGGTCCCTTGTTTAAGATGACAGGCACGGCACGGAACATGCCAGGCTTTTCACCTTTGGTGCCTTCATTCCTCCCAGGGAAGTTGGCAGCTTCCCAGTCCACGGTGGTTTGAGGTCTTGCAGAATAGTCACAGCTCAGTGTCCTGGCTCCCTGTGGTCCTCCTGCACACAGAGGCCTCCCAGTTTCCCTGGGAAACCAGAGAGTGCAAGTGGGATGCTCTTCTCAGATCAGGCATCAGCTTTACAACCTTTAGAACTCGGCTCAGAGGCTGTGCTCAAGAGGAGAGAGGGAAATGAAATGAAAGAGGAGTAAAAGAGGCAAATCTCCCCCCATATCCCCTACCCCAAATGACTCAATTGGTCATTGAGACGGAAAAGTGACAGAATTCTTTCAGTTCCCTTCTAGGGTCTTCCTTTTGAAAGCAAAGGAAGACTGGGAACTCTCTGCAGAGTAAACTGTGGGTCTCCATCTCAGTGCCCAGAGACAAAGGCCCAAAAATGTGAGGAATTTCCAAAGTGCCTCCTTCAAGCTGCATCCCCCCACCTCTCTGGCTCTGCTCCATGGCCTGGGGATGGGGACAGTTCCCTGGGCCTGGCCCGGCCTGCTTCTCGCTCACTGAAAGCTTGTATCTGAGGAGAAACGAAATTAGGCATCTCCCTGCTCAGCCCAGGCACTTGTCCTCACTTAAGAAGTCACTTCTGTGAGTTGGATGGTAGGCGCCCACGGGGACGTTTGTGCCGGGCAGTGCGGGAGCAGCTGGGATGGCAGGCCCAGGAGATGGTCGCACTCTACCTCCTCCCGTGCAGAGGGAACATTTTCTCTTTCTGAGGTTGGCCTTCCAGAGGATCCCTCACTGGCCCACTGCTCTTTTGTTCCGCTTCCCCTGGGAGGCGGGACAGAATGGAATAAGCTTCCATGGCATCGTAAGGGCTGAAGAGAGCTTGGGAGAGAGCCCAGAGAATTCTCACTTCAAGACATCTTGAAGAAACAGACGGCGACACTGCTGTCTCGGCGGCCTTGGCAGTCTGGGCAAACATCTGCCAGCCCTCGCTGTGCGTTTTATTTAACCCCAACTTGCCCTCCTTCTCTGTAGGACAGGGGTTCGCTGTGGGGGTAGGGTGTGGGAGTGTTATTCTGACCCCTGAAATGGTGAGCAAAAGCAGAAAAGACAACTTATGATGATAATCTTTGGGGGAGGGGCTGGTAGTGATAATGACTGGGCTGTACAACCCATAAAGGACCGTTCCAGTTACTGTGTGACATTATTACAGAAATCACCTCCCTCTTTGCCTTGGTGCCTGCAGTGACCTGCCAACTTGGTGGACTTGCCTTGCTCCCCTCACAGGAACAGGCCAACAGAACACTTTTCTCTAGCACTGGCTCAGTGCTGCCATTGCTAACTTCAGTCCCCACAGTAGTGCCCTCCGGCTGCTGTGCCTGGCCCGGGGGTCTCGGTGCAGCACACAAGGCCCCGCGGTATTCAGGTACCCTCCTCTGAGCCTACAACTCACCCTGGTGGCCCTGCAACAAGGTGGCCCCCGCCCACCGCGCTTCTCATATACCCCCTCCCGGCCCCTCACCCTGTGTCACTTTGACACATCACAAACCTCTTACTCTTTCCTTCACTGCTCACCCCATTCTCTGTCATCACCAGCTGGCTTGAGTTGCTTTTCCTCTAGGACGCTTCTGTGATAAACCCCACCCCCTTGGTGTCAGGAGCCCTCACCCTGCACCCTGTGCTGCTTGCCACTCAGCTGCTTACCCTGGGGCAAGTCAGGGACCTTTCCGACTCCTTTTCCTGCTCAGTGAAATGGGATGGAAAAACTCTTTGTTGTTAGGGCCCTAAACCCTTCCTCCTCCTCTTCCCTTCAAACAAAAGGTCTACTTCCGTTGGAAAGACCCCAGCCCACCAAAACCTTCCAGTAACCTATGGAATCCTCCTCTCCCTACTCCTCCCCCTCCAGTATAAAAACAAGCCCTTATCGGGTCCTGGTGCAGCCGCCATCTTTGCCCTGGAGGGTCTCTGTCCCCTTTCATTAAACTTGTCCTGAACGTCTTTGGGCACATCACTGAACCCCTTTCAACCTTCCAGTTTCATGCCGATGATGTGAGATGACAGGATCACAGCAGTCAATGACATCTTGCTCTTTGTTCAGGCCCCTCCCCACGTGTTCAGTTTACATTGCATTCGCTGGTGCTTTGGGGACTGTCTTTGGGCACGCAGGGGCATGCTGGTTGCCTCCAGTGACTTGTAAGCTCCCTGAGGGCAGGGAGACCCTATTCAGTAGTTCTCCAGGTGAGGTCCCCTGAGCAGCAGCCGCCGCAGCACCTGGGATTCTGTGGGGAATGCAGATTTCCTGGCTCTATCCCAGTCCTAGTGAACCCCAAACTCAGGGGGTGGGCCCAGAGTTTTAGTAAGCCCTCCTGACAATTCTGATGCACTGTCAAGTTTGAGAACCGCTGCTGCATGCTATTGCTTGGCATGTGAACAGTCTGCAGATGGTATTGGACACCCCAAACTGCATGGGCCTCACAGAGCCAGTCAGCGAGCGCCCTGGCCTGATAAAGCCCTGCCACCAGCCCTGCTCGTTCCTCAGAGCTGACTCTCCATTCAGTCCCTGGAGATAGATGTCTTTCAGACAGCTTTTTTGTTTCTTTTGTCCGCTCATTGGAAGAGGAAGAAAGTTTCCTCTGTGTGCTCTGTTGGTGTGTGTCCTCTTACACACATGACGTGGCAGTCAGCGGCTAACGTGACTGTTGGCAGAGGGGCATGCAGGCTCCCCAGAGACCTGCAGGCTGGTGCGCAGCCTGGGCCCTGCTGCTCTGAGTGGGGTCGGGGTTTGTAGGAGGAGACAGAGGTGGCACTGGGTGGGGAGAGGCACCCAACTTGGGCAGCATGTCTTGGCCTGTCTGGGAGCCAAGGGGGGTATCCATCCTGCACCCCAGGCGACTCTCCCCAGGGAGCAATGGCTGCTTGTGTGGCCAAGAACGGCGAGCCGGGCATGAATGGAGACCTTGTGTAGAAGACGTCGCTGGTGCTGGAGGCCACGACATGGGCTTTTCATGAGGATCCTCACAACAGAGGTGGCATTGAGTGAGTTTGTACTCACGGGCACGCATGGGGTCTGGAGGGCATGTGGTGTCAGTGGAGCAACATTGCTGCCCCTCCTGACCCTGTGGGGGTGGGGGCTCTGAGGGCTTTATCAGCCGAAAACACACCAAGAGTCACAGTGTTCCTAGCTGAAGCTGCCCTGGCTCCTCTCCCCCACCTAGTCAGAGGCTCTTTAGGGGCACAGATGGAGGCTCGGTGCCTGTAGCTCAGTGAGTAGGATGCCAGCCACATACACTGAGGCTGGCTGGTTTGAGCCCCACCCCTCCCAGGCCTGCTAAAACAACAATGACAACTGCAACCAAAAAATAGCCGGGCGTTGTGGCAGGTGCCTATAGCCCCAGCTACTTGGGAGGCTGAGGCAAGAGAATCGCTTAAGCCCAAGGGTTTGAGGTTGCTGTGAGCTGTGATGTCACAGCACTCTACCAAGGGTGACACAGTGAAACTCTGTCTCAAAAAAAAAAATTGGGCGGTGCCTGTGGCTCTGTGAGTAGGGGGCTGGCCCCATATACCGAGGGTGGCGGGTTCAAACCCGGCCCTGGCCAAACTGTAACAAAAAAATAGCCAGGATTTGTGGCTTGCACCTATAGTCCCAGTTACTCGGGAGGCTGAGGTAAGAGAATTGCCTAAGTCTAAGAGCTGGAGGTTGTTGTGAGCTGTGATGTCACAGCACTCGACTGAGGGCGACAAAATGAGACTCTGTCTCTAAAAAAATAAGTAAGTAAATAAATAAAAATAAAATAAAATAAAATAAATAAACAGGGGCACAGATGGGAGTGAGGGATAGGAAATGGATAGAGACAGCTTGGAGACAATGCCAAGGCAGGACTCCAGAACAGGAGGGCGTCCAATGCCTCTGTTGGCTGAACAGATGGAATCCCAGCTTGCCCCTTCTGAGGGGTCACTGAGAGGTGAGACAGTTGTAGGCTCCCCAAGGGGGAATCAGGATAGGGGAACACTGGGGTGGGGGCATGGTGCATGGAATGCTTGCAGAGAAAAGGATATCCCTCCCCATACGTAGGCACTCTCTCTCTGTCCACCTGCAGCCAAACCCCACCTACCCACGGGGCTAATCAATGAGCCATCTAGATCCCTGGCTTCCACTTGGTTCCTTTTTTTTTTTTTTTTGTTCCTCTGTCTTCTTGAACTTGCTCTTTTCTAGAGTGACCAGCTGTTCCCATCTACTCAGCACCAAGGGTTTCCCAGCACACAGGACGTGCATATACGCCCAGCACCTCATGGTCCTGTCCTTGTCCCGTCCAGTAGGATGTGACCTCCTCCAAGGAAGGCTTGTTTTTCTGTATTAGCTGCCACACGGAAGGTTTGATAAATGTTTGCTGATAAACAGGCGAGTAAATTATTTCTATTTGGGCGAAAGATTAGGAAAGATTTTGAGGGTGAGGGGTTGGCTTGGCTACTGTGAGGGAGAGACTGAGCAGTGGTCTTCAGGGAGGGAGCGTTTGTCACTAACTAGAGATCAGAACTGAGTTTCTCCTAGTTGGCCACTCTACCCCTATCTCCATAGCAGCCCTGCCTCAGCCTTCCTCAGGGTCTGCACTCTGCGGCCCAGGCCGGGGGACTGCCGCTGTGTCACTGTCATGCAGCGGTGATACACCTGCTCCCTGAAGCTCACTGACAGGCAGGGCTGGAGCATAGGGGAGCAGTCCTGGGCGTTGTATTACCTGACAAAGAGTGTCCAGCTGCCCATCACTGTCAGCCAATATGCAGAGATGGAGATAGATCCACTTAACTTTGTTTGGCCGAAGGCCGGGATTCTGGAGAATAGTGAGAGTAGCCTCTCCAAGACTGTTCCTCCATTTCCAAAATTACAGTTTTATATATAAAAGTTCAAAGCAAACCACACCATGCTACACTAGTGTAGTTTTACACTACTGTTCCAACTACATTAACCACCATTCCAAATAATAATCAGTATAACTCAGTGACCTGTTATAATATTCCAGTTCAAAAGCCAATCTCCTAAATCGATCCACCTAAACTACTCAAGATAGGCATCTTTACGGTGGGAGCTAAATCTACCAAACGGTAAGAATAGCTTGGTGGCTCACGCCTGTAATCCTAGCACTCTGGGAGGCTGAGGTGAGTGGATTGCCTAAGCTCACAGGTTCGAGGCCAGCCTGAGCCAGAGCTAGACCTCGTCTCTGAAAATAGCTGGGTATTGTGGTGGGTGCCCAGCTCCTCGAGAGGCTGAGGCAAGAGAATCACTTGAGCTTAAGAGTTTGAAGTTGCTGACAGCTATGATGCCAGGGCACTCTACTGAGGGTGACAAAGTGAGACTCTCTCTCTCTAAAAAAAAAAAAAAAAGATTGGTGTTGATGAGAATGAATGTAGCTTTTTGATATTATATGAAATGGGCCCAGACTTGGAAGATTTTTATAATTCAATGAAGTGATATTTTTCTTACATATTTATTTGCTGAGACATAGTTTCACTCTGTCACCTTGAGTAGAGAGCTATGGCATCTTCATAGCTCACAGCGACATCAAACTCTTAGGCTCAAGCGATCCTCCTGCCTCAGCCTCCTGGGTATTTGGGACTATAGGCACCCACCACAATACCCTGCTAGTTTTTCTATTTTTAGTAGAGATGGAGTCTCGATCTTGTTCAGGCTGAGCTCAAGAGATCCACCTGCCTCAGCCTCCCAGAGTAATAGAATTACACGTGAAAGCCACTGAGTGTGGCTCCACCCTGCTCTCCTCACCTCTTACAGTGAGAGTTGATGTTGCTGTTAATTACCAACAAAATACAAACCCAAACTCACAGGAGCCCTTGAGCAATCCTTGCTGGTGTTAAGCACTGGGTAGTCCCTGATCTCACCAGCACCATTATTTATCTTCTCCAGATGGGAAATGTTAACTGGAAGCACTTTAAGGGAGGCAGTTCTTTGGCTGTGGAGCTGGCTGTCTTCAGGGTGGTGGGTGCTGGCCCAGCTGAGGGACCAGCCTGTTTTCACACACCTCCTCCACTGTGGGCACGAAGCACTTAGGTTTGCATGTGGAACAGGAGATGTGGAGAGTGGAAGGAGTGAGAGCCAGGAATTCTGATGCCCAGATCTGCTCTGATACCAGGATAGAGAAAGCCTGGTCTTGTGAAGAGGAGCCTTCCAGAAATGCCTCTTCCCCGAAGATTCTTTCAGCAGAGACCTATGCCCGGCCCTCAAAGGGTAAGGGGTGAGATGGCTGTCCTTATCTGGGCCGAGGACTTGTCTCTGGGGAGGGGTGGGGACTGGGTCAGTGGCAGGTGCGTGGCTGGGTGCCCCTGCTGCCGAGTCTTTCTCTCCTGGAGCAGCTGAGGTCGGTCTGCTGGATGCTGAGGTGTGGGGTTTCTGGCTTCAGGCTCTGGGATTGATTCACTGGGCAAGGTGGGGCAGACGCCTTGGGAAAGGGCTTGTCTGAGAGGAAGGCCTGAAGTTCCGGAGGACAAACTATCTCACTTCCTCATTTCCCCAGCTGAAATGCTAGTGGCCTTCCTCGGGGGGCCATAGAGCCTGGCCCTGGCCAGCAGAAGCCTGAGAGGCCCTACATACAGGAGACTGGAGGTGAGGTCGTCCAGAGGAATGCAGGAACCCCCTGACCCTAATCCCCAGGGCCGGAGCTTGGTACAGACTGGGACTGGACTCTCACTACCAAAGCCCCTTGGAAGGGAGGCCAGGCTGCATGAATTATAAGCCTGGTCTGGCCAGGGAGGGGGCTGAGCAGAGAGCCTTGGGCCTCATACTCTCCAGGGTAGATAAAGATGATCAAAGGAAACTGCCGGGCCCACCCAGGGATCCTCTGCCCGGTGGCTGGAGTGATAAGACAGATAGTACTACTCAAGGAGGGGATTTGCATTTCCTTTTCAGGACTCTTGCACAAATAGTCCTCCTGAGCCGGCCAGCCTCCTCTGCAGAGATGCTGCCCCACCCCGCCTCGCCTTCTTCCTCTGCTGTTTAACTGAGGAGTCCAGCCTGGCCTCTGTGAACCTGAGTGAGACCTTCTCCCTGTGGGGTACTCGGTGCCTATCCTGTGCCAGCCTTGGGTCAGCCGACACTGTTATAGCCTCTAAATACAAGTCTGACTCTCAAGCCTGGGGAGAAGTGTGGATTTTCCTGGGGTCTTGTGAGATACAGAATAGAGGGTCACCCCACCCACCAGTCACCCAGAGATGTATCAGGGATGCCCACGCTTGCATCCGTGTTCCTTGGGCTGCCAGGCCTCCTCTTCCCTCCCTGCTTTTTATTTTTTTATTTTTTATTTTTATTTATTTATTTTTTTTGAGACAGAGCCTCAAGCTCTCACCCTGGGTAGAGTCCTGTGGCATCACAGCTCACAGCAACCTCCAATTCCTGGGCTCAAGCGAGTCTCCTGTCTCTGCCTCCCAGGTAGCTGGGTCACAGGCGCCCGCCACAACGCCTGGCCATTTTTTGGTTGCAGCCGTCATCATTGTTGTTTGGCGAGCCCGGGCTGGATTTGAACCCACCAGCTCAGGTGTACGTGGCTGGCGCCTTAGCCCGTTGAGCCACAGGCGCCGAGCCCCCTCCCTGCTTTTTATTCAGACTTTTTTTTTTGTTTGTTTTTTGGAGACAGAGTCCCCCTCTGTTGCCCTGAGTAGAATGTAGAGTGCTGTGGTGTTCATAGCAACCTCAAACTCCTGGGCTCAAGTATCGTCTTGCGTCAGTGTCCTGAGTAGGTGGGACTACAGGCAGCTGCCACAATACCAGGATAGGTTTTCTAGTTTTATTTTATTATTTTATTTTATTTCGTTTCTGAGACAGAGTCTCACTTTGTCCCCCTGGGTAGACGGCTATGGCGTCATAGCTCACAGCAACCTCAAACTCTGTGTTCAAGTGATCCTCTTTCCACAGCCTCCCAAGTAGCTGGGACTACAGGCATCCACCAAAATGCCTGGCTATTATTAGAGACGGGATCTGGTTCTTGCTCAGGCTGGTCTCGAACTCCTGAGCGCAAGTGATCCACTTGCCTCAGCCTCCCTAGAGTGTTAGGATTACAGGCGTGAGCCATACCCCCAGGCCTTATTCCGACTTTAAAAACCCCTCTGCTCTCTTAGGCAAGGGGGCCTTTCCCAGATCCTCCCCTTGGCTGCTTTGGAATTTCCCTCGGCCGCAGACAGCAGCCTCCGCTTGGCAGCTGCAGCCCAGCAGACCTGCACCTCCACAGCCCGGAGCTTCTCACACCTGTCCAGTGCTCCCCCCTTCCTCACTTCTTCCCTGTACGCCTAAGGAAGAGGAGCGCCCCAGGAGGTCTGGGTGTGGGTGCCTGGGCTGCCTGCTCACCCTGCACTTGGTTCCTGAGGGGTTTCCATAGCTCAGGACTGGGGGCTTTGTCCATTCTCAGGATCCAGGAAACCGCGCCTGACCACCCAAACCCCAGCGATCTTCCCTCCCTCCAAACAAACAGCCCTTTTGATTCTTTCTTCCTCTCTTGGGTAATGAGAATAAAATTATCAGCAAACACAGTGTACTTACTATGCCCCAGGTACTATTTTAAATACTTTATTGTTATTAACTCATTTAATCTCAGTAGTGGGGGTGGGGGAGCTGTCTGATTTCTTCAATTATATCGTGAAGTGCTCAAGGGCAGGAACTGGGTGACACATCTTTGTATCTTCCCATTCCTCACGCTCCAGGAATGTCTGATGACTGACTCAGTCTGTTCTTGGGGAGGCCCCTTCCCATCCTGGTTACTCACTTTTCTTTTCTCGTCCTGCGGAGCTACAATGTCCTGACGTTTCCTTCTTTTTCAGGGAGAAACAGTGGCAGACAGTGATTTGGAGAGGTCAGATTGCCCATCAAAGAAGGCACCTGCCAGACATGAGCAAAGGGAAACACACTTGGGCTTTCTGGGAAGGTGGGCAGGAGATGCATGTGTGCACGTGTGAGTGTGCAGGTGTGTGGTGCACGTGTGTGCGGGGGTTGTTGTCTCTGGATGGTGTACTGTGAGCGACTTGGGTTTCCTTTCTATGCTTTCCTGGATTTCCTACCCTGAGCAAGTATTGCTTCATACTCCGAAAATTGGAATTAAAAAAAGGTTTATTGAGCATTTGTTGAGTTGTTCCTGTTGTAGGTTTTATTTATTTTTTTTTTTTTATTTTTTTTTCTGAGACAGAGTCTCACCGTGTCAACCTTGGTAGAGTGCCGTGGCTTCACAGCTCATAGTAACTTCAAACTCTTGGGCTTATGTGATTCTCTTGCCTCAGCCTCCCAAGTAGTTGGGCCTACAGGTGCCCGTCACAACACCAGGCTATTTTTTGGTTATAGTTGTCATTGTTGTTTGGCAGGCCTGCGCTGGATTCGAACCCACCGGCTCTGGTATATGTGGCTGGCGCCCTAGCCGCTGAGCTACAGGTGCAGAGCCAACCTGTTGTAGGTTTTAAAGAGTGGGCACAGAAGCCCCAGAACTGGGCTGGCACTTAGCAGGGACGTCCCATTGTGGCTGGCATCTGTCCTGATGGTCAGGGACCTGCTCTGACCAATCAGTGTCCACCTTTTGTGATATTTTGGTATCTTTGCCTCCTGGAAGTCATGGCCTCTGCTTTGGAAAGGAGAGGCTACCCTGTGGCCAGTCCTCTTCCCTGAGCCAACTGTCTCAGTCCAGTGGTGGACACTCTCTGTTGATCTCTTTGACTGTTTCAAGAAGGCTGGGTGAGGGGGTTCTACCACCTCCCTCCTGGGGTCCCCATTTCAACCTCCCAGTCTGTTAGGGGTTGGTGGAAGCTAGTGTCAGAAGTCCTCAGCCCTGTCTGTGGACTGGAAAACAACTGGGATAAACACTGAGGCCTGAGGCACATCCCACACTGGTTAGATTGGAACCCCATGACAGAAGTATTTCATGGATGGCTCTGCCATTTGGCCAGCGTGGAGGACCACCCAGGCAGCCAGGCAGATGCAGAGAGGCCCCTGTGCTGACAAAGGGGCCAGCTCAAGGGAGGACACGTGGATGGCGCCGAGAGCTTACAGTGGGCGAGGCAATCGAGCAGAGAGAGAGAAGCTGGGCACAGAGATGGGAACACTCATAGTGTGACACGTGTTTAAAAATGTAGAAGAAGGCGGCAGCTCAGGTAGGGTAGGATCAGGCCAGTCTCTCTAGAAAAGGCTCTAGAAGCAGGTTTGGGGTAAGGTGCTTCACCCTGGTGAGCAGACTCTTCTAGCCCTTTCTCAGGGCATTCTCAAACCCCCTTATCTGATGAGCCAGCTCCTTTGTGATGCTGGTTCAGGCTTCCCGCACCCCCTGGCCCCCTTGGGTGTGGCTGGCGGCTCTTCAGTCACCACCATGGCTCTCCAGGACACCCCGGCAGGACTAGGCCTGGACAGATAAGAGCTGAGCTTGTTAGCACAGCTGTTCTCTGCAACACCCAGCCTTGTTTTCAAACCTACGGAAACTTGGGTGCGGAAGTGTGGCTATATCCACCCAGCTTCAGAGTTGGGCTTGGTTCCAAATTAAAGGAAATTTAGTCAGTTTTCCCAGACATGAGGACAAAAATAGAGTTGACAGGAACCTCAAAGGGTCTGCTATCGTACCAGGGTCACACCTAGAAAAAGCAATTGGATCTTTGGTCTGGATGCTGCTGAACGCTGTGTTCAAGCTTAAACTTTGAGTATCAAAAACTACTGTTGGAATCTACCCCCATGAAGGTTCTCAGACCCCACGACCTGATAGACGATGCTGTCTTCCAAGAAGGTCACTTTGTTTCTTCTCTTTCTAACAGACCTAGAGTGTCTGTGTTTAGTGAAGCTCTTTGGCCAGTAAGCTCAGTACAGGGTTCTGGGGTTCATTAATTTCAGATAAATTATCTGCATGATCAAGGAGATTCAGTTTGGGAAGGAAAAGGAACTGGAGGGTCTAACTCATGTTTGGATCCTGGCACAATTTATTATCCCTAGCGTCCGCCTTGGATTCTATCTCAGGTGTGGAAGCTCCTGTTGCAGCATGGGGGCCCCCCATGGGGGCTGGTGCTGCCTTGATGTACCAGCAGGCCTGTGCAGATCAAGTACTGACCCCCACGTCCCTCCTCACTCTCCCGATGCTGTTCTTCCTTTCACTGTCCTTGCCCCAACTCAGCACCAGCACTTTATGCACGATCTCAAGGAAGCCTCACGTGGGCCTTGTGAGGGTCCTCTAAGCAGGGGAGAGTAGGCGTCCCACCAGGCAGCAGGTGGGGGTCCTGCTGCTGGTGGGCAGCAGAGCTGAGCTTGGAATTCAAATCTCCCAATTCCGGGCAGCGCCTGTGGCTCAGCGAGTCGGGTGCCGGCCCCATATACTGAAGGTGGCGGGTTCAAACCCGGCCTCGGCCGAACTGCAAAAACAGAAAAGTAGCCAGGCGTTGTGGCGGGCGCCTATAGTCCCAGCTACTCGGGAGGCTGAGGCAAGAGAATGGCCTACGCTACTGAGGGTGATAAAGTGAGACTCTGTCTCTACAAAAAAAAAAATCTCAGCTCAGCGCCTGTGGCTCAACAGGCTAAGGTGCCAGCCATGCACACCTGAGCTGGCGGGTTTGAATCCAGCCCGGGCCCGCCAAACAACAATGACGGCTGCAACCAAAAAATGGCTGGGTGCTGTGGCAGGCACCTGTAGTCTCAGCTACTTGGGAGGCAGAGGCAAGAGACTCGCTTGAGCCCGGGAGTTGGAGGTTGCTGTGAGCTGTGATGCCATGGCACTCTCTCCAGGGTGACAGCTTGAGGCTCTGTCTCAAAAACAAACACACAAACAAAAATCTCCCAATTCCCAGCATTGTCACCCATGTGGTGAGTTGTGTGCAGTGAGGAAACCTCCCCATCGGTGTTTAGAAACCAGAGATTATATGGAGTGCGAAGTGTGTCCCAGCATTGGAAAAGCCACACAACTGCCATACCTCCATACAGTTGTCAAGGCACCCACACTGACGGGGGCCTGGATGGGCCAGAGGTGGTCCTTGGGGACAATGGGAGCCATCTGCATTCCCCACAGAAGTTTTTTGGAGAGCTTTGGGCCTCTAGCTTTGTTGACAGTAAAGGGAAAGATAAAAATATAGCCTAGCTGGGCGTGGTGGCTCATGCCTGTAATCCTAGCACTCTGGGAGGCTGAGGTGGGTGGATCACCTAAGCTCCGGAGTTCCAGACCAGCCTGGTAAGAGTGAGACACCGCCTTTACTAAAAATAGAAAAAACTGGCCCAGCGTTATGGTGGGTGCCTATAGTCCCTGCTCCTCGGGAGGCTGAGACAAGAGGATGTCTTGAGCCTAAGACTTTGAGGTTACTGTGAGATGTGAAGCCACAGCACTCTAAAAAAAAAAAAAATGCATCCTAGAAGTACCTGGGACAAGTTTTTAACCCCTGCAACTTTTCTCCACGTGTAAAGTGGGATGATAAAAGCGCCTGTTTAACCCTGGAGAAGGTGAAGGCGTGCCGACGCCTAGAGAAGTGTCCCTGGAGCTCAGGGAGCCCGCTGAGCCTGTCCCTTTGAGGCGGAGACAAATGTGTCCACAGCAGAGGTGACTTGTCTGTGACATAGGCACAATGAGTCCACAGCTCAGGGGTCCTGGAACCGGGGCCGCCTGCCCACGTAGGTCTCTCTGCTAGTGCCCTGAGCTTCTGCCTTTGGCCGGCCAGCTGGCCTGGGCCCTGCCTCCCATCTTGCCCTACTCCATTGTCCTAGGTGGCCGTGGATCTCTGGAGTCCAGCTGCCCTGGGCTGACAGTTGGCTTCTCTGGCTGAGATAACTCAGGCGATGCCTGTGGGTTCAGGGAAAGGGGGAGGCCCTGAGCAAGCTTCTTTCTGCCCCCGATAACTCAGAAAGGAGCTCACCCACTGAGACATCTCCGCTCCTCCCCTTCCTTGCACACCTCACCCTCTTCCCCCAAAGGCTGTGATAGGTCCTTCAGGAGCTTGGGTGTAGGGCTTGGGGAGTCTCATCAGCTCCTCAGTAGCCAGGGCTTTGGGTGGGAAGGTGGCAAAAATGCCTTTCCCTGGCCAGTTTGGAACCCCTCTTCCCCAGGAATCAGGGACAGGGCAAGTGGGCTTTCAGGAGGGGTACTTTTTTTTGGGAGAGGGGGTTGCAGTTTGGGTGGGGCCAGGTTCGAACCTGCCACCCTCAGTATATGGGGCCAGTGGCCTACTCACTGAGTCATAGGCGCCGCCCAGGAGGGGTAGTTTTAAAAGCGATGGTTCAATTGCTCTACTTTTATTCCAGGAAAAAGCTTCTTTGTGGCTGAGCTTTGGAGTCAAACAGCTGTAAGTTTAAGTGCAGGCCCTGTCATGGAGGAGCTTGGTGATATCTTGGCAAACTTAAGTTCCTTCTCCAAGCTCCCCTCATTTTCTTGTCTGCTAAGTGGAGGTAAAAATAACGACTACTTAAAGGTTATCATGAGGAATAAATGACCTCGTACCTGCAGAGAACCCAGTGGATGGCCTGGCACAAGAATGCTAGTGTGATGGCCATTCCTATTAGCGCCACCTCCATGTGGCCCTCTGGTAGGTGGCCTTGGGATGAGAGTGAGGGGGCACTCTCCACACCTCACACTTTATCGAATGTAAAGCTCAGATTCCAGTGGTAAGTCAGATGGGTCATCTTGGTTTAGGAGGAATAACCATTCATTTAGTGAATTTTTTTTTTTTTTTTTTTTTTTGAGGCAGAGCCTCAAGAGTAGCTAGAGTGCTGAGGCATCATAGCTCACAGCAACCTCCTACTCCTGGGCTTGTGATTCTTTTGCTTCAGCCTCCCAAGTAGCTGGGACTACAGGCACCCGCCACATTGCCTGGCTATTTTTTGGTTATAGTTGTCATTGTTGTTTTGGCAGGTCTGGGCTGGATTCAAACCCGCCAGCTCTGGTGTATGCAGCTGGTGCCTTAGCCACTTGAGCTATAGGTGCCGAGCCCATTCAGTGAATGTTTATTGGAAGTGAACTCTGTGCCAGGTACCATTTGAGCAGCTCAGGAGAGGACAGTGAGCAAGGCAGTCCTTGTCCTCAGGATGTGTGTGGATGTGCAGGGCCAGGACAGTAATAGCATGAAAGTAAAAACAAGTAGAAATAAGTAACCTCGGCTCAGCGCCTATGGCTCAAGCGGCTAAGGCACCAGCCACATACACCTGAGCTGGCAGGTTCGAATCCAGCCCGGGCCCGCCAAACAATGATGGCTGCAACCAAAAAATAGCCGGGCGTTGTGGCGGGCGCCTGTAGTCCCAGGTACTTGGGAGGCGGAGGCAGGAGAATGGCTTGAGCCCAGGAGTTGGAGGTTGCTGTGAGCTGTGATGTCATAGCACTCTACCCAGGGAGATAGCTTGAGGCTCTGTCTCAAAAAAAAAAAAAGAAAAAGAAATAAATAACCTCACACAGAGAAGGTGCTTGGAAGATAACTCACAGGGAATAAATGGTTAGAAGCTGACAGGATGCATTTGTGCATATATATATATATATCCTTTTTTTTTTGAGACAGAGTCTCACTTTGTTGCCCTCGGCAGAGTGCCGTGGCATCATAGCTCATAGCACCTCAAACTCTTGGGCTCAAGCGATCCTCTTGCCTCAGCCTTCTGAGTAGCTGGGACTACAGGCACCAGCCCCAATGCTGGGCTAGTTTTTTCTATTTTTAGTAGAGACGGGGTCTCTTTCTGGCTCAGGCTGGTCTGGAACTCCTGAGCCCAGGTGATCCACCCTCCTTGGCCTCCCAGAGTGCTGGGATTACAGGAGTGAGTCACTGCACTGGACCCATTTGTGCTACTTTTGAGAGGGCCCTTCTGAAAAGGTGATATTTGAGCAGTGTTGGAATGCGGGGAACGAGTGGAGTGGAAACCTGGGGCAGGAGACTTTCCCAGTCGTAAAGAACAAGAAGCGCTGAGGTGGAGATGCAGCTTGAAGGACAAGGATGAAGACTGGGGCTGGTGGGAGAGTGTCCCAAGGTTGCAAAGGAGCTCAGGGCTGTGGCTGCATCCATCAGGGTAGCCTACATGCACTGGGGCAAAGGAGTCTCTGGCTCTGGGCTGTGCCCCCAGGGCTGTGACCTCGGTCCCTACGCAGGTGGCCCGTCGCCCGCAGTGTGTGTGGAGGGGGAACCAGGGCACTGCAGAAAGCTGACCATGGCGGATTGCATATTTATTTTAATTAGGGTGATGGCTGGGAGCTGTCACTGGTTTCTTTTTATTTATTTTGTCCCTGTTTTCTGATTAAAATTTCTGGTGCTATTTGCTGATGCCAGAGGCATTCTTGAGTTCTGACAACACAGCAGGGCCCAGCTGCTCCCCTTGAGCTGGCCTGTCATTTGGGACCAGCTCACTCATGTGAAGGAAGCAGCAGGAGTCAGGGGCAGTGCCCACTACAGATGCGGCTCAGAGCTCCATGTGCCAGCCTGGGGCCCTCATTAGGGCCAGAATTCAGAGAGAAAAAAGTCAGCTCCTTCCCCGAGTCAAACCAGTTGCTTGACTAAACTGACTGATATTTCTCCTCATTAAACTGATGCTCATTCATCATTTTCAATGCAACACACATTTCTTGGGACCTGGCTCTGTGTAGGGTGTAAGCCCAGTTGCTGTGTCATGCATGGGGAGGATGTGCTGGCTGACAGCTGCTCTGATGGTCCGGGACCCCGTTATTACAGATTTTAAATGATCACACGACTCAAAAAAAGGATGAATGAAAGAATGTCTCCACTCCCCAGGAGCAGGCCACCTTGAGGTCCTACAAGGAACTGTAGACCAGGTTGAAAGCCAAGGTTAAAATAGGGGTTTTGACAATTGAGTAAACTGAGCGTTAAGATATAAAGGGTATCCGAAAAATCAGCCTTGCCTATATTTACCTCCGCTAGCTAAACTCACAGGTGGTCCCCTCTGTCCCCACCAACCCAGGGGACTCCATTGCCCAGAGTCTGTGCTGGCTTTGTTACCGTTCTTCTAGTCTTTCCCGAGGTTTCACCCTAAATCACTGCAGCTTGTGCTGTGTTGCCAACTGCACCCCCCCCCCCCGGGACCCGTTATGGCATCCAGCTCAGGGCATTTGTGGGGTTTTCATTCCCAGATTCCCCATTCACTCTACTCCCCCCACCTCTCTACACAGCTTGAGGTCACAGCAGCATTTGGTCATTGTGTGTCTCTCTGTACCACCCAGTCCGCTCCCACCTCTCGAGAGCATCCTGCCTGCCTCTGTCCCAACTCAGATTCTGCCTCAGGGCCTCCTCTAAAGCCCCCTGATCTCTGGGGTCTCTCACAGTTGCCAAAGGACGCCATTTTTCAGGCCTGATCTCGCACTCTCAGCTCCTCGTCCTCTGTGGGGTCACTATGACTTCCAAGTCTCCCCTCTTTCTGCTCTAGTGATGTAAGGTAGCCTTGTTCCCGCCTGGCTGGCCAGCAAGGGAAAACACAGAGGACAGGGAAACGTGCCATGGGTCTTTGGCCCGTCGCCTCTACTAGTGGTGTGTGGCAAGTCCCTATAACCAGCCAAGGCCACTCAAGGAGGGATGGTTGGCTAGCAACAGGCCAGCACTACTCCGAGGGCCTGGGGCAGGGGAAGAGGGGTGCACAGAGGCCCAAACCCAAGCCTGGGTTCCTTCTGTGGCATCACAGAGAGTGGTGGTATGGGACAAGCTAGGGCAATTTTCCCGACTTTATCAGCCTGCTCTCTCTCGCCTGCCCTGCTCCGGGCCACCCCCAGCCACCATTTGCAAGTATCAGAACTCTGTTCACACTGGGATGGGCTGTGTCCATTTTTTCTTATCTTGAACCCAGAGGTGGGCTGAGTAGGGCTCCTCAGGAAGCCTATGTAGGTGGAAGGCGTGTGCAGGGGTGGTCCTAGCCTTCCCCCTCAGCCTTTCTCCTTGAACTGCACAGTGACTCTCCTAACAATGAGGTGGTCCCCTGCAGGGCATGGGGTGTGGGGTGGGCTGTCCTGCACAGATGGGACAGCCCCTCAGGCAGTAGGCTCTGATGACCACCGTGTGGTGGTGAAAAGAGTGTTGATTCCTGGGGACTGTTGAGGGCAGTCACAAAAAAAAGAAACAGGGCAGGTGTGGGAGCCAGAAAGACTCAAACAATAGGGGGCCGGTGGGAAATGCTCACACTTCCAGGAGGCCTTTGAGGGGCTTTCCCTGCTGCGGCCGGGGGAGGTGGAGAGGGAACAGAGGGATTCAGAGACTCCATGCCCAGCCCTCATGGCAAGAAGGGGAAACCGAGGCCCACCTGGCAAGGTGAGGAGTGTGGCTCTGGGTCTCCTGTCACAGAGGCTGATTGTCCTCGCGATGAGCTCTTTTCTCATCCTATGTGCTGCTGGCTGGGGTGAAGAACTTGGTCCAGGAAAGTTGAGGCAGTGGGGTTCTGGGTGGGGAGATTTGTGCAAAATAGGAGGGTGGGGACCCTGAGATTGAAGCAGGGGACAGTCGTCAGGGCTTATGGCAGTCTAGAGTCCCCTCGGAATGGCCTTAATTCCCTCTCTGCCCTCTGTGGTGGGAACCCCACTCTCTTTGCTGCTTTCTTTCTTTTTTTTTTTTTTTCAGTTTTTGGCTGGAGCCGGGTTTGAACCCACCACCTCTGGCATATGGGGCCGGCGCCCTACTCACTGAGCCACAGGTGCCGCCCTCTTTGCTGCTTTCTCTTCCTGTCTCCTGTTCTGTCTCTTTTCCCTCCTCATCTGGTGAGCACTGATGCTGGCAGGGAGCCTGGCACACTTGGTCCATTTGGTTTCCAGTCAGCTTAGTTACCCAGTCTCCAAGTGCAGAGTGAGGGAGGCTGTGGAGGGAGAAGGGACAGGCAGACCAGGCTTCTGCTTGCGGAAACAGAGGGACCTCAGCAGGAGACACCCACCCGCGGATGTCCACAGGACAGCTTTGCTCGGGCTGCCACTGAGTGTCCCTGCCCTCCGCTCACGCGCAGTCGGGGACGAGGACAAATGCTCAGACAAGGCAGGTGTTTAAGGAAACTCGTGTGCGCGTTCCAGGGCCCGGGTAAGCCAAGTACCCTGCGCAGGGACCGGGCCAGCTCCCTTCCTCTCCTCCCCTCATCCTCCTGCCCTCCTGCCCTCCCTTTCCTCTTCATCCTCGTCCTCTCTGGGGAGCTCTGACTCCAGACATGGCCGCCTGGACATCCCACCGATGTCCCCGCTCAGCAAGTCCCACACCGGGCCCCTTCTTTCCCTTTCCATAGCTGTCTCTCTGGCTCTTCCAGCCCTGGTAAAAGCACCGTTCTGTGGGCCCAGCAGAAACCTCAGGTGTTGTTTTCACCGCCCCCATCCTCATACACACCCGGCCAGAAACTCTTTCCAGTCTGCCCACCCTTTCTGTCTGCCACGTTCACCCTGGGCACTCACGCTCTTGCCCCCAGACCCTCACAAAGGTCGCCCTGCCTGTGTCCCCACAGTCAACCCCTTTAATGCACAGCCCTGCTGGGAACATTTCTACAACTTGACTTGGAATCCATTTGCCTGACAGCATGAACATCGGAATCGTTAAGTGCCAGGCGCCACTGTAAGTGCCTCATAAATGTTTACCCATTTATTCCTCCTCACACTTTGATGACGTACGTGTGGCTCTAACCATATATCATTGATTTTATGTCACCAAACGTAAGATGCATCTGATTTCCATAACACAAAGAAAAGAAAAACTATGACACAATGCTTTTTTATCCTGTGGAGTTTTTATTTTATACTTAATAAAAGGACTCTTTTAGACCTGTTTAGACATGAATTTTCAAAATCATATATATATATCTTGTGCATACCTGAGAAGCTTATAAGTGAAAGAAATTCATCTAGATATGCTTAAAACGTCTTTATTTCAGGGTCCCATCCTTATGAGTTGTTTTGAAATTCAGAGTCATTGTAACTTAGAGTTGTATTTTTCCACCTGATATTCTCTGAACAATCAAGAGGAATATAATATTTCTTTCTTTCTTTTTTTTTTTTTTGTACAGACAGAGTCTCACTTTATCACCCTCGGTAGAGTGCCGTGGCGTCACACAGCTCACAGCAACCTCCAACTCCTGGGCTTAGGCGATTCTCTGGCCTCGGCCTCCTGAGTAGCTGGGACTACAGGCGCCCACCACAATGCCTGGCTATTTTTTTGTTTGGCAGTTTGGCCAAGGCCGGGTTTGAACCCGCCACCCTCAGTATATGGGGCTAGCGCCCCACCCACTGAGCCACAGGCACCGCCCAGAATATAATATTTCATAGAAGTGTGGATTTTCCTCCAAATGGCTGACATTGGTTCTGCAACTTTTTTTCCCTCCCTCCCTCTTTCTTTCTACTTGGTTCCTTCGTTTGTTCCTTCCTTCCTTCCTGACTGCCCTGGGTTGAGTGCTGTGATGTCATAGTTCCCAGTAACCTCAAACTCTTGGGGTTTTATGACGTATGTGTGGCTCTAACCATATATCATTGATTTTATGTCACCATATGTAAGATGCACCTGATTTCTATCACACAAGAAAGCCTCTTGCCTCAGCCTCCTGAGTAGCTGGGACTACAGTTGTGTGCCACAATACCCAGATGGTTTTTCTACTTTTAGTAGAGATGGGGTCTTGTTTTTACTCAGGCTGGTCTCAAACTCCTGAGCTCAAATAGTCTACCTGCCTCAACCTCTTAAAGTGAGAGGATTATAGGCGTGAGCCACCATGCCTGGCCTGCGAGTTTTGATATGTGTGTGTAAGTGATGACCACTGTGTCATTATGGCCACCTAGACAATGAGTCTAAGATGATTTTAGTTGTTTTAAACAAAACAAAAAAAGACCATGCATCTCATAAGATGAAACATGTCTCGTTTCACCGAGGACCAAACTGAGCTGTGGTGAGGTTGGGTGTCTGCTCCAAGGTCTCACAGCTAGTAAGTGGCACACACCCTGGGGTTTGAACCCAGGTGGTGTGCTTCTGAGGGCTGTGTGTCTAACCATCACAGCACATTGCTTTACTCTGAAGCCCTTGTTAGAAATCCATTTTCTAGAGCAAAGGATATCCAAACTCCTCATGGCATTGAGACGCTCCTGACTGCCCTGCTTTCCTTCCTCGGCTTATCTGCCTCCATGAGCCTTTGTGCTTTGGCTGCTCTGGCCGCAGCTTGTCTCTCACAAACCCACCTGTAGGAGGGAGACACCATGTGGCGTCTGAGGCTGGGCGCCAGTGTCCCCTCCTTTGAAACACCTCCTTGCCCTGCTGGCGCTAGTGGGTTTGTCTGTGGCCTTCGGGTGGGGACTGGCTTCCACTTGGGTGCCTCTCCCCCAGCATAGTGCTTGCATCTCTGACCTCAATTACACCAACCTCCCTCCTCCTGTCCCCTGGAGGGACAGGGGAGCCTGATTCGAGAAGCATTTTGGAACTCTGGAATGTTCTATAGTTGCCACCTGGATGTTGACCAGTTGGAGACTCACAGGATATTATATAAGTAATATCCTGTCCTGGGGGTGTGTTCCTAGTACCATAGTGAGGTGTGGGGAAACACCCGATTTGGGGCATTGTAAACCTAGACCATCCTCCATCCTGCACCCCGCTGGCCTGTCAACTCATGGGCCACAGTGACTCAGGCGGTGCTGGCCGGAGGCCTCATGGTGTACAAGTGTGAGTGCAGGGCGGGAGGAGCCTGCTGGGCATACCTCCTTTTCTGCCTCATATCTCATTTCCTGAGGCTGAGGGAGTCTGCCCAGGCCCCAGGAACTCCTCTTCCCAGTTCCCTGCCCAGGGATGCGAGCCAGCGGCCCCAGCAGGAGACACACAGGCCAGCGTCAGCTCCAGTGTCCTCCTCCAAGCATCAGAGTGGGAGAAACCCATGTGGGAGAAGCCGAGGAGGAATGTTCCAGGCCTGCTCGTTATTAAAGCCCTCTTAAGATGATGAAGCACAGGGAATAACAAAGAGACAGAAAAGAGGTTAAATTAAAAAATACCATCCTTTGCACTCTGGCCGCCAGGCCCAGGCAAAGGCATTTGGCAGTTGTTTGGGCTGTTTGGAAGAGGAGATTTCTGGCTGCACCTAGGCAGGAGAGGCTCTGGGTCCATGAGAGTGTAGGGACTGTCCCACCAGCTCAGGGCTGTGTCTCCCATAGGGACACTGAGATCTATGAGTGATCATTCTCCATGATGTCAGTCTGAAAAACCAGGGATTTATCTTCCAAATTCCATCTTGCTCTTAATATTTCACCGTGGACAGAATGTTTATGACTTTAAAACTTTCAATAACAATTTACATAGCTAGCTAGAACTGTCTCATGGCAGTATTAATGATTCAAGTAGTACTTTCTTTTCAGCTCTTAACTAACCTCTTTCTAAGCTTGCCAGTGGTGCCCTGGAATTTGAAGAACCAACTAGCCACACTGGAGATCACGGCAATCTTTGTTTGGAAAGATTTGACTGAGAGGTGTTGCATCCGAGCTTTAAGTTCAAGTTTTTGTAGTTGGGGTCAAGCCACTTTCCTTTATTAGACTTTATAAAAGAAACACTTGTATTCATTTACAAACATTTTTTATTAAACTGTATGAGCTAAAGTGGACTTGGAGAAGTTATTCCTAAGGTTCAGGTCCTGGGAAGGAGCTCGATCACACTGTGTAAGGAAGCACTGCCAAACACACAACGTCACAATGGTTTCTTCAGCTGGCAAACCTGTGGACAGGGTGGGCCACCACCCAGGGTTGGGTAGGGAGGGGGTCATCCTCATTTTGCCCTCCTGCCTACTATCTCTGGTCCAGCCATCTGACTTCCCCCATCCTTGAACCTGGCAGAGAATCTCATGGACAGTAGCCTTGCTCACTCCTACCTCCTCGGAATGGTCATCACCTCCTCCTCCAACCCTGACATTGGTAAAGGGACGCCAACCTTGCCCAGGGAAAGACCTAGGAAGTCTTAGAGGCCAAGTACCCTCTGACTTCTCCTTTGTCAAGGTGATAATAGATTGAAGACTGTTTCTGGGATAGGCCAGATGTGCTCAAGAAATGGCCAATGTAAGCTTTAAATGTCTTATTTGCTGTGAGTGCTCTTGGGATGTCCTGATGTTTGCGGTAGATGGAAACTTCCTCTGGCGGGGAAGCTTGGCTTGAAGACCCTGATGTTCTTCTATTCAAGGGCTGTCATTGAACCTTTTCATGTAGAAAGCTTGCAATGGCTTTAGGTTGGCATCTTTCTTTCTTTCTTTCTTCTTTTTTTTTTTTTTTAGAGACAGTCTCACTTTATCGCCCTTGGTAGAGTGCCATGGTGTCACACAGCTCACAGCAACCTCCATCTCCTGGGCTTAGGCGATTCTCTTGCCTCAGTCTCCCAAGTAGCTGGGACTATAGGCACCCGCCACAATGCCTGGCTACTTTTCTGTTTTGCAGTTCAGCCAAGGCTGGGTTTGAACCCGCCACCTTCGGTATATGGGGCCGCGCCCTACTCGATGAGTCACAGGTGCCACCCTCTTTTTTTTTTTTTTTTTTGAGACAGAGCCTCAAGCTGTTGCCCTGGGTAGAGTGCTGTGGCATCACAGCTCACAGCAACCTCCAATTCCTGGGCTCAAGTGAGTCTCCTGCCTCTGCCTCTCAAGTAGCTGGGACTTCAGGCGCCCACCACAGCACCCGGCCATTTTTTTTTTTTTTTTGGTTGCAGCCGTCATTGTTGTTCAGCGGGCCTGGTTGGATACCCGCCAGTTCAGGTGTACG
Source organism: Perodicticus potto (assembly GCA_963574655.1). Lineage (NCBI taxonomy): Eukaryota > Metazoa > Chordata > Mammalia > Primates > Lorisidae > Perodicticus > Perodicticus potto. The sequence goes on along the minus strand of CAUYRH010061198.1, from coordinate 23,430 downwards.
TGTCCGGCGCCTTAGCCCCTTGAGCCACAGGCGCCGAGCGGCATCTTTCTTTCAAATCAGGACATGATGTAGATGCAAAATAGGATGACAGTTTCTGCTAAGGGATCCAATGTTGCCACGTTCGTTGGCCTCTGTCCTGACCAATGTGATTGCGAACCACGAAAAGGGAAGACAACATCACCGAGGAGCACATCATGCTTCCCCCACTCAGTAGGAGGTGGTCTGACAGCTCCAGAGCATGGGTTCTGAGGTGCTGGAGGGAAGCTGTGCACGGAAGCCTGAGGAGGGTCTGTGGGGAAGGCCTCAGTCCAGGCCCGGTGTGGGTGCTGGAGAGAGGACAGGGGCAGAGCTGAGCAGAGGACCACAGCAGCCCCAGGGTGATGCTGCAGCACTGGTGTTATAGGTGACTACTGCAAAGTCATATTCAACCTACAGCAGAAGCACAGGCCCTGGCAACAAAGGCCTTGCTTCTGCACAAATTTAGAAGGCTTGGCTTAGTGCCTGTAGCTCAGTGGTTAGGGCGCCGGCCACATACACCTGGGCTGGCGGGTTCCAACCTGGCCCGGGCCTGCTAAACAACAATAACAACAACAACAACAAAAGCCGGGCGTTGTGGCAGGCATCTGTAGAGGCATGAGAATCGCTTAAGCCCAAGAGTTAGAGGTTGCTGTGAGCAGTGACGCCACGGCAGTCTACCGAGGGCAACTGTCTCAAAAAAATGAAAGAAAAGAAGGATGGAAGACGTGTCCAGTGTGGGGAGGGGGCAGAATTGGCATGGTCCAGAGGAGAGATCAAGCCTCAAGCCTTGGGGCCTGGGTACGAGCCTACTGGAGAGACGACCTGGGGCAGATGCCTAGGTCTGCTGAAGATTTTGAACTTGAGCTGTGCTGGGAGTAGAAGAGGATGCCTGGGCTGGGCCTCTTCCTTGTGCAGGAGAGTCAGGGCTCCCAATCCCTGCTAGGCGTTTTAGAGCAGGGAAGAAGCTGGAGACCATCTGACCCCACCACCTCACTTTAGCATTGAGAAAACTGATGTCCAGAGAGAGGTAGTGACACTCTCAAGTTCTCACAGCCTAAGACCCACGGCTCTGAGGGCTACTGCCCTTCCCACTGAACCGTTCGTTTGGTCTCAAAGGGGCCAACCCCCAGCAGCATCCCCTCATCAGCAGCCCATGGTCTTGCTCTGTGCCTGGACCCGAATGGGTGGAACTTGTGCCTGAAAAGCTGCCATTGGAATGAACGTTGGACCACCTGGGAGTAAGAGGAGTCCTGAAGACACAGGGTTTCTAGTTGAAGGAATGAATGTCTAAGGGTAGAATTTTGAGCATCAGCTAGTACATAAGAAGAGTATTCTTTCTCCAATGCTCTTAGGCACCTATCTAGTCCCAGGCTTCTGCATCTACACTGGGGTGGCCCCTGATGCTGAGAAGACATTGCCCGTTGATTCAAACCTCAGGGCTCACACGGGCCTGAGAGCAGATTGACATGGTCATGTCTGAGAGGGGGAGAGTAGGACACAGAGCAGATGCACAGGGACGCGCCAGAGAGGCCTGGGAGACCTGCCACGGGGGTGTGGGGAGGGCCTGGATGAACCTGCTGGTGGGATCTCCCCGGGCACCTGCGGGTGAGCACTCCCAGAGACAGATCCTTACTTGCAGACCCTCCTTATCACTCTCCCAAGCCAGAGCCTCTGAGAGCAGGTACCTCGGCCCCAGGCCACATTCCTTTCATAAGTGGAATAACACAATGGCCCTTTTAACTTCCTTCTTAATTGACTGTGCTGCAGAGAAGGCCGTCCATCATCCCTTCTGCCTCCCCTGCACAGGGCCTTGTTTATGGAGCTGATGAGGTTGGGCTTCTTGGCTGGGTTGACATGATGATAAAGGGCGAAGCCCTGCACCGTTGCCAGCTCCTAGCTGGGGGCTGCGGCTGGAGCCGCCTTGCACCCCGGACCCTGCTGTTTAGAGAAACTTCAAGAGGACTTATGGGCTCCCCCGTTCCTGGTACAACTTGGAGAATGATGTCAAATGGTGTTGGTAAGGAGCCTTGGAATTCCAGTGCCCCAGGCTCCCTCTCCAGATGTTAACAACCCAAGTGACTGTGTTCTGTCTTAGAAAGAGAAACATTAGCACCCCTAGAAAGGGAGTAGGGTAGCCCCAGGATCTCACAGTTGGGTGTTGGGGAGGTTTGGAGGGGGGGACAAGCCAAAATCCAGATTGTCTAGGTGAGTTAGGGCATGAAGACCATACATCCGAATACATTTGGCCACACTGTGTCTTGGGGGATGGGCAGCTCCAGGGTCTGCACCAGCATCTCCATCAACTTTGGCACTTTTAGGAAGCAGCTATAATCCTGTCACCTCTCAGGCTCAGAAAGATCAGGATTTTGGCCCACTAGTAGCTACTGGAGCGGGAAGAGGAGGGGAGGTGATGGGGGTGGATTTGGAGGTAAAGCAGCTCGGCCTGAGTGGGATTCTGCCAGAGTCCGGGCCAGGCCTATGGGTCTGCACACTCCCTGGGAGTTCAGTGAACGGCAGTGTCATTTACATTTATTGAGCATTATTATTATTATTTTTTAAACAGGTGCAGAGAAGCTGGCTTACAGGCCTCAAGTCAGAAGCGGCAGACTTGAACTTCCAGAAGAGTCAGGCTCTCTCCAGAGTTTCAGGCTCCTAGTCCCTATCTGCAGAAACAGTATTTTCTTTGAATGAGTGTGCCTTGGAGGAGGGCTAGGAGCAAACTTGGGAAGAAATATTGTCACTTTAGTTCCTCTAGAGAGAGTTACTTTAGTGGTTACATTCTAAGCAAGGCGGGGTACCAGGCCCAGAGGAAACACCTCCCTGCGCATGGGAGCTTGCTGAAGTTTGGAGAGTGTGCCAGACACCTCCTATTCACCCCTGTGGGCCCAGCCCCAGCCCTCTGTTCTCTGGGCACAGACTAACTACATCAGGGCTTCTCTTGACCTCTGGTCTCCTATTGGGTTGGCCAGTGGGAAACTCTGGCTAGATCAGCAGGATGAAGAGGCTGCCTGGGGACTTGTTCCCCCAGCTGCCTCCCCATGGGGCCCTAGATGGGCAGTCCTGGCTCCTGTTCAGGCAGTTCTATCTGCCCTGTCCTTCCAGGATCCATGGGTGGTCCCCCTTTCCCCTCCCCTTCTGTCCTAGTGCTAGGATGGATGCCCTGTCACCAGCCCTGGGGTATAGCCCTGTCTCCTTTGGGGCTTCTCTAACCTGTCCTTTGTAAATAGCCCTTTATTTTTATTTTAATTATTATTATTATTTTTTGCACTTTTTGGCTGGGGCTGGGTTTGAACCTGCCACCTCCGGCATATGGGGCCGGCGCCCTACTCCTTTGAACCACAGGCGCAGTCCTAGCCCTTTATTTTTTAAACCCTCCTATGATGGTCCTATTTGGGGTATGCTGTTTGTTTCCTGCTGACGTGCTGAGTGACACAAAAGTGCAGGACCCACTGGCAAGTGACCACTGAAGCACAATTCACACATAGTGGGCAGTGGGTGCTATAGGAGTTGGAAGGCATGAAGTCTGCATAGCCTGGGGTCGGCCGGGGGACTTCTCAGAGGTCATGGGAGCTGAGAAAACTCAGAGAGGCTCCCAGCCCAGTGTCCAAGGCATTTTTGATCAGAGCTGACCTGGAATGCTTGATGATGCCTGGTATTCAGCAATAGCTCCCAGCCTCTTCCCAGACTTGGATTGATGGGGAGGAGGCAGTGAGTCTGCTGGAATATTTCCCTGCAGGGGCGCCTGTGCTCTTTACGGCATCCACATGGCCCTTATCTCATGTCAGGTGGCAGAGGCATGAGTGTGCTCATCTTAGCTTTCTAGGGCTGGGTCAGCATCCTTGCACATCACCACTGTCCTCTCCTACCCCACTGCCCCTGCCCCAGTGCCAAAGACTGTGCTTTGCATAAAGTAGGATCTAAATAATTATTCATTGGCTGGGAACTATAATCCTAGCACTCTGGGAGGCCTAGGTGGGTCAATTGCCTAAACTCAGTAGTTTGAGACCAGCCTGATCAAGAGACCCCATCTCTAAAAATAGCTGGGTGTTGTGGTGGGCACCTATAGTTTCAGCTACTCGAGAGGCTGAGGCAAGAGGATTGCTTGTGCCCAAGATTTGAGGTTGCTGTGAGTTATGACACCATGGCGCTCTACCCAGGGTGACATGATGACACTCAGCCTCAAAAAACCAAACTAGTTATTGATTGAATAAATAAATGTATGAATGAATGAATCTAATTCTATCAAGTCTGGACATCCACCTGCTCAGCACTGTGAGAGTAGCTGGGGATACAGAGGCAAGATCTGCCCCTATTCCCGAGCTCCCAGAAAGTGGAGCTGACCACAGCACAGGATCACAGCCCAGCTGGCTAAAGGCAGAGCCATGAGATGGAGCCCCAGGACGGAGCAGCTACCTCCCAGGGAGGCTAAGATGCATAGCAGAGTCATCCAGGCAGCAGACACCACAGCCCTGAGTGAGGGCCAGGGAGAAGAGCAGCATAGAAAGCTAAAATCACTACTCCATTTAGGGAAAGAGCACCTTGTAACTTAGGGAAATCAATTATCACATCCCTCCTGCACTGACCCCTTGAGTCGTAATTTGTCGGAGATGAGCGGGGGCCTTTTCCTCCCTTCTGACTTTGAATTACATATAGAGGAAGCAGCCGCTGGGGGAGGCAGGACTGTCCCCCAGCCCCTCAGCCTGGTCAGTGTTTCTCAGCCACACAGGAGCGGTGGTGCTTCTCCAAGTCTCTTCTTTCCAAGGTCTCTGTGGAAATGTCTGTGTGCACAGATCTGGGTATGGAGCAGGTGACTCATGGGCCATGACACTTCCATGTCAGGGCACTCTGAGAAGCCCTGGTCTGAATCCTGAGCTCCATTGCTTAGAGCAGAGGTTTGCTGACACCATCAAGGACAAGTTCACCTCACATAGAAAACACACACACTTAGCTGGGTGTGGTAGTGCACACCTGGTGTAGTCCCAGTTACTCAGGAGGCCATGGAGGGAAGATTACTTGAGCTACCAAGCCCAGACCCAACTGTCCTCCATTTTCTTTCTTTCTTGTTTTTTGAGACAGAGTCTCACTATGTTGCCCTCAGTAGAGTGCTTGGGTGTCACAGCTCACAGCAACATCAAACTTGGGCTTAAGCGATTCTCTTGCCTCAGCCTCCTGAGGAGCTGGGACCACAGGTGCCCGCCACAACACCCGGCTATTTTTTGGTTGCAGTTGTCATTGTTGTTTAGCAGGCCTGGGCTGGGATCCAACCGGCCAGCTTCAGCGTGTGTGGCCAGTGCTCTACTCACCGAGCTACCGGTGCTGAGCTGTATCCTTCATTTTCCTTCCATTATCAGTTTCTTTCTTTTTTCTTTCTTTTTTTTTTTTTGAGACAGAGCCTCAAGCCTCAAGCTGTCACCCTGGATAGAGTGCCGTGGCATCACAGCTCACAGCAACCTCCAATTCCTGGGCTCAAGCAAGTCTCCTGCCTCCGCCTCCCAAGTAGCTGAGACTACAGGCGCCCGCCACAATGCCCGGCCATTTTTTGGTTGCAGCCATCATTGTTGTTTGGCGGGCCGGGCTGGATTCGAACCCACCAGCTCAGGTGTACGTGGCTGGCGCCTTAGCCCGTTGAGCCACAGGCACCAAGCCTATCAGTTTATTTCTTTAACAGTTCTTATCACTCTCATTTGCTGGGATGTTTTCTGTTTGTGTACTTATCCTCTATTTCTATTCATAGAAGGTATGTGCCATGAGGACAGGGTCCTGGCCTGGCTTATTCATCATTATACCCTGTACCCCTCACAGAGCCTGGCACATTGGTGCCCAGAAAATAGGTGTTGATTAACAGGTCACAATGCCCTAACCACTGACTGTACCATGAGCCTGGGGTGTCCTCTAGAGAAAGTGTGCTGTGGTTACCAGGCACATGGCCGCAGAATGTAGCTGACTCTACAGTAACCTTTGGCTACAGGGAGGTTGGATGGTTAAGCACAAAAGTTTTGGCTCCAAGTAGATCTGAGTTCGCATGTCAGTTCTGCTCCTTGGGAGATTTTCTTAATTCTGGATGCTACACTTTCCCCATTAACAACATTTTTTTTCATTAGCAATATTTTTAATTGTGAGGTGGGTGCAGTGACGTGCACCTGTAATCCTAGTACTCTGGGAGGCCAAGGTGGGTTGATTGCTGGAACTCAGGAGTTTGAGACCAACCTGAGCAAGAGCAAGACCCTGTTTCTAATAAAAAATAGAAAAACTGAGGCAAGAGGATTGCTTGAGCCCAAGAAACTGAGGTTGCTCTGAGTTATGACGTCATAGCTCTCTAGCCAGGGCAACAGAGTGAGACCCTATCTAAAAACTAACAAACAGGTGGCGCCTGTGGCTCAGTGAGTAGGGTGCCGGCCCCATATACAGAGGTAGCAGGTTCAAACCCAGCCCCAGCCAAAAACTGCAAAAAAAACAAACAAAAAATTTTAATTGTGATAAAATATACATAAAATAAAATTAACTGTCTTATTTTTTTCTTTGAGACAGTGCCTCAAGCTGTCACCCTGGGAGTGCCATGGCATCACAGCTCATAGCAACTTCCAATTCCTGGGCTCAAGCGAGTCTCCTGCCTCTGCCTCCCAAGTAGCTGGGACCACAGGGGCCCGCCACAACGCCCGGCCATTTTTTGGTTGCAGCAGTCATTGTTGTTTGGCAGGCCCGGGCTGGATTTGAACCCGCCAGCTCAGGTGTATGTGGCTGGTGCCTTAGCCCGTTGAGCCACACACGCCGAGCCGTGTTTTAACTATTTTTAAGCATACAGTTCAGCGGCATTAAGTATATTCACACTGCTGTGTCACTATCACCACCATCCATCTCATACCCCTTAAACAGTAACTCTCTATTTCCCCCTCCCCCAGCCCCTGGCAGCCACCTTTCCACTGTCTGTCCCTATGACTTCAACTGCCCTAGGTATCTATAATAGCAGAACCATACCATATTTATCTTTTGTGACTGTTTTTCATGACTGGTTTATTTCCCTTAGCATAATATCCTCCAGGTTTATCTATGTTGTAACTGGTGTCAGAGTTTCATTCTTTGTCAAGGCTGAATAATATTTTATTGTTTGTATACACCACATTTTATTTATCCATTTGTCCTGTCAATGGACACTTGGGTTGTTTCCACTTCTTTGCAATTATAAATGTGCTACTAAGAACATGGCAGTTGGAATCCTTGCTTCAATTACTTTGGGTATTATCAAGAAGTGGAAGGCCAGGTGCAATGGCTCATGCCTCTAATCCTAGCACTCAGACAGGCCGAGGCAGGGGGATTGCTTGACGTCAGAAGTTTGAGACCAGCTTGAGAAAGAGAGAGAACCTGTCTCTACTAAAAATTAGCTGCACTTTGTGGTGCACACCTGTAGTACTTGTTACTCCGGAGGCTAAGGCAGGAGGATCGCTTGATCCCAGGTGTTTGAGGTTGTTGTGCTAGGCTGATGCCATGTGAGGTTGCTGTGCTAGGCTGATGCCATGTGAGGTTGCTGTGAGCTAGGCTGATGCCATGTGAGGTTGCTGTGAGCTAGGCTGAGGTCAATCTGCTTTGGGTGACAGAGCAGACTCTGTCTCTAAATATATAAAAAGTGGAATTGCTGGATTGTATGGTAATTCTATTTTTATTAAAAAACAATTGACTTTATTGATCATAATGCATAATATGGTGCATGGACATCAGAAGTCATGCATATGTTCACAATTTTTTTTGTGAGAATGATCAGTTTTGGTTTTTTTTTTTTTTGAGGAATCACCATACTGTTTCCTGTAGCAGCTACATCAAATTACAATCCCTCCAACAGCGCACAAGGGTTCCAGTTTCTCCACATCATTGCCAATACCTTTTTTTTTTTTTTTTTAGATACAGTCTCTCTCTGTCGCCCTGGATAGAGTGCTGTGGCATCATCATAGGTCATAGCAACCTCAAACACTTGGGCTCAAGCGATCCTCTTGCCTCAGCCTCCCAAATAGCTGGGAATACAGGTGGCCGCCCTAGTGCCCGGCTAGTTTTTCTATTTTTAGTAGAGATGGGGGTCTCGCTCTTGCTCAGGCTGGCCTTGAACTCCTGAGCTCAGGCAATCCACCCGCGTCAGCCTCCCAGAGTGTTAGGATTATCTGTGTGACACACTGCTGACCTGACCCTTACTTTGTTTTTCTTTCTTTTTTTTGTTTTTTTTAGAGACAGAGTCTCACATTGTTGCCCTCAGTAGAGTGCTCTGGCACCACAGCAACCTCCAGCTCTTGGGCTTAGGCGATTCTCTTGCCTCAGCCTCCCGAGTAGCTGGGACCACAGGCGCTAGCCACAACGCCTGGCTATTTTTTGTTGCCGTTTGGCTGGGGCTGGGTTTGAACCTGCCACCCTCAGTATATAGGGCCGGCACCCTACTCACTGAACCACAGGCGCTGCCCTATTATGTTTTTCTTGAGTGCCATGAGGACAAAGACCAGTAGCCAGCCTTATGTATTATGTGTATATCTCATCATGCCTTTGATTTGTATCTCCCTAATGATTACAATGTTGATCCACTTCCTTGGTTTTGAAATAGCCATATCAGCTACCTCACAGGGTGATTAGAAGGCATAGAGACCCTAATGCCCTCGGTATAAAGCAAAATCCCTGGTGTAAGTGCTCAGGAAAGGCTGTGCCTTATTACTTTCTATAATATCTTCTGGAGAATCAGTGGGGCCCAAAGCCCTGGCCCTCTGGAGACCTGGGGGCTCTGCATTTGATGCCAGCCCCTCTTTTGGGTACTGGGTCTCCCCGAAGGCCCTCTGTTGGCTCTGTGCCCTGGGATGTGCATGAGGTTCACTGAGGCAGGAGACTTGGTGAAGCATTGCAGGGGGAGCAGAGATGGCCCTAGGGAGACCCAGAATTGTCCTCATTGTTCCATGAAGACTGGGCACCACCTCTGGCTCAGTTTTTCCTTTTGCCACAAAAGAGTCCACTGTGGGAAGAGGTAAGATTCACCATAAGGCTGGTAAATGGCGCTGGGATCTGCCAAGAATCACTGTAGATGACTCTGGAATCTGCCCTGACAGCTGGGCTCCATGCGTGGGCCCTGGGCAGTGTGGGGGGTGGGGGTTAGGGGGGTGGGGTGCAGCAGCTCCTGCGCAGTTTTACTCTCTGCTGGGTGGACAGGCTTGAAGGGAGAGCCTGCAACCAGCCCTAAAACCTTCTTTGAAGTGAAGCAGCCGCTTTTAAGTGCAATCAGCTCAAGATAACCCTAAACTCCCTGCCTTCAACTCAGGAATGTTTCCTCCTCCACCCCAACCCCCCAACCCTCCCCCAAACCCAGTCCATCCTTGGAAGTCTTCCTCCCAGCCCCGGGAATCACCTGCTGTCTTTGTGGTAGTTGTGGTGTTTAGTTTTGTGTCTTTCTTCCAGGTAAAGGAGAGGCAGAGTGGGAACATGTTCCTAGTAGGAAGACTCTGAGCAGATTACCAAACAATCCTGAGAGTGGCCAGGAGAGGTCAGGGGAGGGAGGAAAAGAGGAAGAGCTGCAGGAACTCAGAGCTGGAGCAGGAGAAATGGGCCACAGGCAGGATGCAAAGTGTGAGGTCAATTTTTCCCTAAGACTGGGGTGATCTGAGGCTAGAAAGACAGGAAGGAAAAGTTCGTTTAGAATTAAAAGTTTAAAAAAGTTTACTTAGAACTAAGGGCCAGGATTAGTTTTGGAAACCAGTGAGGTTTGGGATACACAGGGATTTGGGGGACAGGTGTCAGGGAGCTTGGCTGTGACTTCACCCTAACACTTTGTACACCCTGAGGTTGGGCTGCTGGAAGGCTCTTCAGGAGCTGAGCAGAGCTGGTCTGGGAAGCTGAATTGGTGAGGTCACCATGGGGGGCCTTGCATCACATGGCTGGCTGCTGACCATCCATCCCCGCTGTGTGACCTTAGGCAAACAGGTCAACATCCTGGAGTTTAGTAAGATGGAACATGAGCACACATCTTTTAGAGAAGTTAATGAGAACTAAATCAGAGAAGTCAAGTAAAGTGCGTGCCATGTATACTGGGCTTGGGAAGCTTTGAGACAGAGGATCACTCTGTTGCCCTGGGTAGAGCATAGCGGTGTCATCACAGCTCACTGCAACCTCAAACTCCTAGACTCAAGCAATCCTCCTTACTCACCTTCCAAGTGGTTGGGACTACAGGCACCCACCACTATGCCCAGCTAGTTTAATTATTTTTAGCAAAGACAATCTCGCTCTTGCTCAGGCTGATCTCCAACTTCTGAGCTCAAGTGATCCTCCTGCCTCAGCCTCCCAGAATGCTAGAACTACAGGCACAAGCCACTGCACCCGACCACATTTCTTTTGCATTGTAGGTGGTAGAACCAGGGCTGTCTGTGATGATGCTTGGTGCTGTCTCCAGCCCTGGCTGCCTCGGTCGGTGCTCTTGGCACTGCGAGCTCACCCACAGGCCATTTGCCTGAGGCTCCCTTGTCTGACAGGTAGTTCCGCCCTGCTCCCACTTTGCCAAGGGCCTTGCCATCCTAACGGCAAGGTGATGTGCTCATAGTGAGCATAGTGGCCTCAGGAGGGTGTGGGCAGAAAGTGCGCTGTCAGCGGAGGATACTGTTGACAGTCTTGATGTTTCCTGGGGAGATGACACTGGGGTCTATTGAATGGAAGAATGTTGGGGAGCCCTGTTTGTATGCTTCAGGATTAGCTGGGGAGGGATGCTGGGGTTCCAGGCAATGGTTCAACAAGGGTTTACCCAGCACTGAGTTGGTGCCTGCAGTTTGCATTTGAGGTCCTGGGAGGACAGACTCATTTAGCTGATGCTGAAAATGGCCTTCAGCTCAGCTCAACACAGTGTGAACTCATAAATTCTCCCAACCAGCATGTAAACAAACTCCCTTCCACCTCCTCCACTTGGCTCTTTGTGACTTCCTTTGCCCTTTGAAGATGGTTTGGTTGTTTTTAGATATGTGGCCTCAGCTGGGTGAAATTAAGGGGAGGGGAGGGAGGGGTGCCCCTGGCTATACCATCTCAGATTTTGAACCCTCTCTTGGGCCACCATTCCCTCAGATTCATTCACTTATTACTCATTTTTTTTTTTTTTTTGAGACAGAGTCTCACTTATTAACCCTCAGTAGAGTGCCGTTATGTCACAGCTCACAGCAACCTCCAACTGCTAGGCTTAAGAGATTCTCTTGCCTCAGCCTCCTGAGTAGCTGGACTACAGGTGCCCGCCACAATGTCTGGCTATTTTTTATTTTTATTTTTTGGTTGCAGATTGGTCGGGGCTGGGTTTGAACCCACCATCCTCGGTATATGGGGCCGGCACCCTATGCACTGAGCCACAGGCTCATTTCTTTTCATGTGGTGGAAAGCCCCACATTCCATAAAGTTTACCATCCTAACTATTTTAAAGTGTGTAGCTCAGTGGTGTTAAGTACATCCACACTGGTGTGTGTGTAACAGATCTCTGGAACTTTTTTTGTCTTGCAAAACTGAAACTCTGTACCCATTAAAACACAACGACTCACCATCCCCCCTCCCCAAGCCGCTGGCAGTAACGCCACCTTCTGTTTCTTTCTTTCTATTTATTTATTTATTTATTTTTTTGAGACAGAGCTTCAAGCTGTCACCCTGGATAGAGTGCCCTGGCATCACAGCTCACAGCAACCTCCAATTCCTGGGCTCAAGCGAGTCTCTTGCCTCTGCCTCCCAAGTAGCTGGGACTACAGGCATCCGCCACAACACCCAGCCATTTTTTGGTTGCAGCCGTCATTGTTGTTTAGCGGGCCCGGGCTGGATTTGAACCTGCCAGCTCAGGTGTACATGGCTGGCTCCTTAGCCCGTTGAGCCACAGGCGCCGAGCTGCCACTTTCTGTTTCTATGAATGTGACGGCTTTAGATTCCTCATAAAAATGCAAACACTACCCTGGTTTCTGTCTCTGTGAATGTGACTGCTTCAGATTCCTCATAACAGTAGAATCATATGGCGTTTGCCCTTTGTGTCTGGCTTGTTTCACTTACCATAGGAACCTCAAGGTTCATTCGCACTGTGGCACCTGGCAGAACGTCCTTCCTTTTCACAGCTTCATAGTATTCCACAGTCGCAGATGCCGCCTTTTCTTCATCCTTTCATTAGCTTGGATTCTGATTCTGCTCTAATTGGCCATTATTACGTGGCCACTGAACTCAGGGACAATTTCAGCATCTTAGATACTGAGTACTGGGAAGTCCTCACACTTTCAGGAGCTTCCACGAGGGGTGGATGTGATTAGGATCTTTGCCCCCACCTCTCTGACCCCTCTAAGAATGAGATGAGCACATACAAGTGTGAAGATTGTAGGGGAGGAGGGAGGCAGAGGAGGGGTGGGGAGCCGAAAGGGCCACCGTGGGGCTGGGCCTGGTGGGACAGGGAGAGTGGGGACGAGCCTAGGGTGGAGGGCCCTCCTTGGGAGGGAGCACCCTGCAAACCTGTGCCTGGGCACCAGCTTGACTTGCCCTTGCGCTGGCCTTGGGCTAGAGGCTGAGCCTGAGAGGGGCCTCCCCGAGCCAGCAGTAGTCATACACAGCCCTAAGGTCTGACAGCCTCCCTGAAGGAGGTCACCCAGCAGGGGCTCAGGTTGGAAGACAGGGTGGCTTGGGCTCCTGGAAAGCAGAGTGTGGCAGAGAGGGGCCAAGCCCCGAGACCTACACCATGTCGGAATCACCTATTTGCCCCATCCTGGCCTCCCGTCTTAGGTGTTCAGTCCTAATTACTGTCTCTTGCTGTCCCCTTGCAAGTGCCGTGGATGCACATGAAGAAACCAGCATCCCGGCAGGACTTACGCAGATGCCCCAGGCCTGCCTTTGGAGGCCTGGGCCCCTCTGTTGCATTTAAAACAGCTTAAAATTGGCTGGTGCTTGTAGCTCAGAGGCTAGGGCACCAGCCACATACACCAGAGCTGATGGGTTCGAATCCAGCCCGGGCCTGCCAAACTACAATGACAACTACAACAACAACAACAACAACAACAAAAATAGCTGAGCATTGTGGTGTGTGCCTGCAGTCCCAGCTACTTGGGAGGCTGAGGCAAGAGAATCACTTGAGCCCAAGAGTTTGAGGTTGCTGTGAACTGTGACGACACAGCACTCTACCGAGGGCAACATAGTGAGACTCTGTCTCAAAACAAACCAACCCAGCTTTAAGCCAGGGATGGTGGAGGACAGCCTCAGGCCCATAGAGACCCAGGTCCTTGTGGTGTGGATTTGTCCCTTGAGGGTTCTGTCCCTGGGGCCTCAGTGCTTAGTCAAAAAACACATGGGAAGCATTTCAGCAGAAATGACCATTCTTTACCTTGCAGGTGAGTTTCTCAGTCTTTGCCACGCGTACCTCTTTCCCAGGGCAGAGACTTGTGAGATGAAGACTGACCCCTGAGCTCCTCTCACCAAGCCTCCTGGGATGTGGCTTTCCAACCTTCTCTAGGCAATCACCTCACTTCTGGTCATCTGTCCTCCCATCACACCTGGGGCTTCTTCCCAGTGACAGGTGTGTGTCAGGGGAGGGGCGGAGGTGGAATGCAGGTGTCAGCTGCGCAGGGTGGGAGCTAGCCTATTGTTCTGTCTGCCTTGGACAGGCGAGGGACTCCACCTCTCCAGGACTCTTCCTCCCCATTTACAAAGTGGCAATGATGATATTTGCCCGGTAGGGTCATTGAGATGGTCAAAAGGGAAGGCAGGTGGGCAGGCATTGACAGAGCAGAAAATGCTCCGCTGGCTGGAGTTTTTATTTCTCCCTCTGAGGAATGGACGCAGAGGGAAGGGCCAGAATGGCACCTGGGGAGAGGACAGTGGGAGAGCGTTTAGGAGAAGATGAGGAGGAGGAGCCAGGAATTTGTAGATAAGGAAGAGAGAGAAACTGGAGAAAGGCAATGCCAGCATCTCCCAGAGTGGTGGGAGGGAGGGTGAGCAGGTGCCGTGTGTGTGTGCGTGTGTGTGTGTGTGCGCATGTGTGCGCGCGCACGGGCTGTGAGGTATGTTTTGTGTGTGGTAGGTACACGTGTATGGAGTGTGTATTATGTGTGTGTTGCACATGTTGTGTGTCCTGCAGGGTGTGTGTGTTGTACTGGATATGTGTGTTGTATTGTGTGGAATGTGCCTGTTGGGTGTGTGGGTGAGGAGGAAAATTCCCCCGTCCTATTAGCTGAAAGAGCAACTCCTAATTAAGGCAGATTAATAAGAGAAAGGTTTCCTTACAGTGTGTGCGGGAGTGAACCCCAACACCCCAGTGTGGTCAAAGAAAGTTTATTCCCTCCCTTTAGAGGGGAGGGGAGATGAGGAACACAGGTTACCAGGGAGGATGAACGGATACTGGGGAGAAGGAATGATGGGGGGAAACAGATGGACTTGTAAATTAACCTGAGAGGCAGGTGTTATGTAAAATGATCTGGGCCAGCCCTGGTTGCATTCTTCATTTTTCCCCGCAATATGTTGGGGGAACAGGCAGGGGAAGGGGAGTCAGCTGTTCTTTTGATGGGTTCGTCTGGTTTATGCAGGTAGAGGGAACGCTGCTCCCAATGCCTGTTGATCGATCAGGGGTTTTGCATTCAAAATACGCTTATATCAAGGACTCCTATTTTTCGGTGAAATTTCCTGGCTGGTTCAGGTGCAGGTGTGTGTGGTGTCCTCCCCCTCGGGCTGCCCAAGGTTGGGCCGGTCGGCCTGCGCCTGCCACCTGGTGGCTGGTAGTGGCAGGACACTGGGCGTCGTACTCTGTGCCACGTGGGTGCCTTCTCCTCCAGGAGTCTGTCCCCGAGCACCTCGCTCCTTCTTAGCTGTTTCTCTTCTCCCCAGCCCCATCTCTATCCCCCCTTCATTCTTCCCCCCCTCTGTATTGACAGGGGTGGCTTTCTTCCTGGATTTTCCCAAACATCTGGGGATTAAGTAAGGCTGACAGCTCCAAAGCTGCCTGTGCCCAGGACGGCTGTGAGGACGAACTGGACGATGAGAGGGACTGTGACAGGGTTTTGCAGCTTGAAGGGTCTTGTGTGTGACAGTGTCAGGACCACACAGTGTGCAACCGTTTGCACTCAGGTGGCCTTCTGTGGAACAGTCCCTCCAGGATCCTAATGCAGTTTCCAGCCCTGCCAGAACACAAGAGAGGTGACATGGTGACAGGCAGGTTGATGGGGACAGGCATTTCTATTCCACACAAAATCCACCTGCTTTATTTTTTTCTAATAAGGATTTTCAAAACAAAAGGGTTATTTGAGACTAACAAAGTTACATTGTGCGGATTTACTAAACAATTACTGCAGACGCTGTGACTCATCGCAGGTGTGTGGTGCAGGTGTGGTTTTTACCACTGATCCCTCTTCCCTAAAGAGCTGGCTTCAGTCCTTCAGACAGAGCCGGCTGGGCTGAAATCTCTGCCCAGCACGTGTGTTGAGCATGATTCATCTGCTCATTTGTACATTCGGTTACTGAGGCAACAAGTATTTACTAAATGCTCAGCACAGGCCTGCCACAGGCACTGGGGACAAAAAGAGGCATAAATACATCCTGCCCTCAAGGGTTCTGAACGACCAGGTAAGAGGTCATGTCAGGATAAGTGCCCCAACAAAGCAGGGTTCTCCACCTGAGCTGTGGTCCCCAAGGTGTTCTGGAAGAGGGGCATTTGAGTGATATTGGCCCGGAGGGGTGGCTCACACCTGTAATCCTAGCACTCCGGGAGGCTGAGGTGGGTGGATTGCTTGAGGCCAGGAGTTTAAGACCAGCCTGAGCAAGGGTGAGGCCTCTACTAAAAAAATAGAAATATGGGGGGCACCTGTGACTCAGTGGGTAGGGTGCTGGCCCCATATACCGAGGGTGGCAGGTTTGAACCTGGCCCTGGCCAAACTGCAACCAAAAATAGCTGGGTGTTGCAGTGGGTGCCTGTAGTCCCAGCTACTTGGGAGGCTGAGGCAAGAGAATCGCCTAAGCCCAGGAGTTGGAGGTTGCTGTGAGCTGTAACGCCACAGCACTCTACCGAGGGTGATAAAGTGAGACTCTGTCTCTACAAAAAAGAAATATTAGCCAAGCATGGCAGTGGGCTCCGATAGTCCCAGCTACTCAGAAGGCTGAGGCAGGAAAATCACTTGAGCCCAGGAGTGTGAGGTTACTATGAGCTAGGCTGATGCCATGACACTGTAACCTGGTGACAGAATGAGACTGTCTCAAAAAGAAAAAAACCCCAAAGTAAAAAATCTCCAAAATATTTAGTGGTGTGGGGATACACAGATATGGGTCTTGTCAGACTTATCTGTGTTAAACTCATCCTGCTGCTCTGAGATTTTAATTAATTAAGTCTGGGGCTGGACCCAGGAATCTGATTTCTACAGGTCTACTGGAAAGTCAGGTGTGTGCCCTTTTCTAGAAAGTGACTAGGACAGGAGAGTGGAGACAAGGCAGTGGATTTCAAGATGACTGGCTGGTGGCCTCATGGGTAGAGGGGCTCTCAGAGCAGCTGGGGGCTCTGCTGATTGGTCCAGGGCTAGGAGGCACCACTGTGTGTGCCATCACCAGGCAGCAGTGGCCTTCATACAGATGGCAGGGGCCTGCTGGTGGCAGCTTTGCTTTCTGGCATAAAGTAAGGGGGCCATACATTTTTGTTAAATAAGCAAGGGCCTAATGACTTTATGATATCTTGCCTTTCCTGCATGCCCCCTGTGCCTGGCTGGACACAGTTCAGTGGACTGAGGCCCCACTGTATTTTCTCTGCATTGGCGGTCAGAGCCTCTGGTTCTGATTGGCCTGGCTTGACTGAATCACAGAGAAAGCTGTTTATTCACCTGCACAGGACAGCATCACCAGACAGACTCATCCGCTTCAGGAAACAAAACAAGTCTATGGCAGCATTTCCAGAAGTATGTTCTATAAACATTAGTTCAAAGCAATTTACATTAATTCACATTCAATTTCAAATGCGGAGAGAAAAAGACAGAAAGGAGAAAAGGAGATATTAATTCCATGGTCAACTAAAATAAGGATATGTGGGTCTAAAAATAATTCAAGTTTTTTTTAAAAGTAGCCACTGAGTTAATTTGATAAAATGACTTTCAGAGAGGCAGGGTGTTGCATTGAGCACTTCCTGGCCACAAGTCCTTTTTGGGAACCACTTTTCCATGCTAGTATTCTGGGCGACATGAGTTTGGGAAATACTTCCTTGTGGTTTTTCTCCCTTCTTTCTTTCCGCCTGCATCCAGTACAAAAAGAACAAATCAGTCAGACTTGAAACCCTGAAGGCATCGTCTACAAGGGTGAAGGGGGCAAAGCTGATGCTTGAAGAGTAAAAAAACTTACTTTTTAAACGTATAAACAGATATATTCTCATCCATAAATAAATATATGGTATGTGTGTGATATTAAAATTTCACGAGGAGGGAGCATTAGGGAAAATATATATCTAAAAAGGCTCCCGGAGGACAGTTACAAAAAGGCTGAGAAATGAGGGTTTCGGCTGCTCACACCTGGCGTGGGGAGGCTCTGCCACTGTGCACCTTGGGTAAGTTGTTTACCTCCCCGAGCTTCAGGTGCCTCTCGTGGGAAGTGGAGATTCTTACCACCCTGTAAGATTGTGTGAGATTTAATGAGGCAAGAACAGGAGGCATTTGTAAAGTGGAGGCTGCAGACGGACCTGGAGGCCTAAAACTTTGCTATCTGCTCCTGGTGAGTTGTAGCAGGACCAGCCAATGCAACACCACATGTTCACGGCTAGGGGACAGATGCCAAAAGACAGGGAGATTTAGATACAGCCAGGCTTGAGGAAAGGAAATGAGAAAATATTATTTTAAAATCTTACAAAGTAAATAAAAAAAGAACAACTCAGCTTGAAAGCAGGACACCAACATGCTCCCGACACCAGGGTCCCAGGGATGCCCAGGGATGTGACACCTCATTGTGCAGCTCCCTCCACCACACACACACACCCTGGTATCAGATGCTAGGTGGGTGGGACAGACCAAGGCAGGAAATGTCTACTGGACCTAAAAATAGGTGGGAGGGAGCAGGAAACAGAAGCTTTGTGCCAATGTGGAAATGCTTTCTGAATTATCAGGAAATCAGGACTAGGGCTGCAGGGCGGTGGCCACCACTGCAATTCCCTGTGGGCTCTGTACATGACAGGAGTTGGGGCAGGGCAGGGAGGGGGCCCACCTAGGAAACACTAGGCTGCTCCTTTGCTTCGTTCCTAAGTGCAGGGTTAGGCCCTGTTCACCCTTAATTGCATGTAGACATCATTCTTTATTAGGGTGACCAACAGTCCTGGGGCATGGAAGTTTGATATAACTGGAGAAGTCCTAGGCAAAATGACAAACTGGTTACCTTATTCTTTACATAGGATGCTGAAATGTCATGGTTCAATCTTGCCCCCCTTGGAGACTCTCCTGGGAGTTATTAAAAATAATCCCCAAGCCCAGGCTACATCCGACCTTGCGGAGGTATCTCGGCAATCAGTGCTTCTGAAGGCTCTCCAGGCGTGTGATTTCCATGTGGAGCTGAGGTGGAGACTGGTGGCTTTGGCTGGATGAAGCATCACCTGGGGCTTTTTTCCCCAGCCCCAGCAGCAGAGAATCTCAGAGGTCTACAGTGGAGGCTGGGGACACTTCATTTAAAACTAAGTTGTGCCAGAGTTCCCCTGAGCATGTTTTGAGAAACACTGGCCTGGAGTTTTATTCCCTTATGGATCTGCTGAGTTTGAACAGATAGGGATGTTCTTATCACCCAATTAAAACATTTATTAAACACCTGCGTGCTGAAGGCCCGAATGAGTTACCAAGATGACCCAACCAAGATCTCTCTTCTAAGCAAAATTAACTTTTTTTTTTTAGAGACAGAGTTTCACTTTGTCACCCTCGGTAGAGTGCTGTGGCATCACAGCTCACAGCAGCCTCCAGCTCTTGGGTTTAGGTGATTCTCTTGCTTCAGCCTCCCAAGTAGCTGGGACTCTAGGCGCCTGCCACAACGCTGGGCTATATTTTTAATTTTTTTTTTTTTTTGCAGTTTTTGGCCAGGGCTGGGTCAACTGCAACAAAACAAACAAACAAAAAAAAACGCCCGGCTATTTTTTTGTTGCAGTTTGGCCGGGGCTGGGTTCACACCTGCCATCCTCGGTAATGGGGCCAGCATCCTACTCACTGATCCACAGGTGCTGCCGCCAAATTACCTTTTAAGGAGCAAGACAGATAACACTTCAGGGCAACTGGTGACAAGTCATTCCTGGGAACAAATCTAGGATGGAGTAGATAAAAAGAGCACTGGGTTGAGAGTCGGAACTCCTGGGCTATTCCCCATAACCCCGATCTTAAGAAGCTATGCGTGTGATCCCGGGAAAATAAACCCTCGTCTTCAGTTTCCTTGGCTGTTAATCGCCCCTCTTTGTCTGGCACTCTGGAGTTCGGAAGTCGGCCAGCATGTTTCCTCAGGAGAGCAGAGTATGGGCAAACAACCCCATGCATGGACAAACTACTGGTGCCCCATGACTATGTGGTAACACCTTTGGCTAAAAAGGAGACAGGCAAACATCTAGCTTCTATGTGGAAGGTGATGAGGGGGAAATCCTGAGTGGAAGCAGCATTTGGTGCAGACAGGAGAGGGATGTTAGGGTGGAGAAGCTCAGTAGCTGCCGTGCGTGAGATGAGAAAAGAATTTCCCTGGGCCAAGGGCAGGATACAAAAGTATAGACTATATTATCTTAGAAAGAGAGGGAGTAAGAGAGGGAGGAGAGGCTCAGCGCCTGTGGCTTAAGCGGCTAAGGCTCCTGCTACATACACCAGAGCTGGCGGGTTCGAATCCAGCCCGGCCCGCCAAACAACAATGACGGCTGCAACCAAAAAATAGCCAGGTGTTGTGGCAGGCGCCTGTAGTCCCAGTTACTTGGGAGGCGGAGGCAGGAGACTCGCTTGAGCCCAGGAGTTGGAGATTGCTGTGAGCTGTGATGCTACAGCACTCTACCCAGGGTGACAGCTTGAGGCTCTGTCTCCAAAAAAAAAAAACGGGAAGAGAACAGGGAAATGGCATAGCATCCTAAAGAAAAAGGAGGAACGCCCCCAGCTGAGGTCAAGTGGTCAGATGAATCTAAGGGTGAGAAGCAAGGTGACTGTAGCTGAACTCACAAGGTGTGAATGTGAATGCTGGGTCCATTTTTCCTCTGGCAAAGTTGAAGATGGACATTTTTCCAGGTGTTTCCAATCCCGAGGCTTGATATTCATATCCTATCATTTGTCTGGGATGCTCAGGAATCCCTTGAGGCTATGGGAACAAATTCTAAAAGGCAAAGGAGCTGGTGAATATAAAGTGAAGCATTGACATTTCCTTCTGCTCTGCTGGGCTCCTCCGTGGTTTGTGAGAACAGAAATCCATGAGGGTGGATGGTAGCATGAGAAAGAGAAAGAAAGCAGGCAGAGAAATTGATTTGTCTGGCCTTCCTGAAAAACTATGAGTTAATAATTTTTCTATTATTTCACTATAAAGACTGACCATCCTGAAAAGGAGACAATAAAGCCTTTTCAGCACTGTGCTAGTTTGCTAAGGATGCCACAGCATAGCATTACAGGCTGGTAGCTCAAACAAGAGAAGTGTCTTTGGATGCTTTTCAGGTCTGAGATCAAGGTGTTAGTGGGGTCATGCTCCCTCTGAAGGCACCAGGGAAGGGTCTGTTGCAGACCTTTTGCCCAGCTTCTGGTAGTTCTTGGTTTGTGGCAGCTTAACTCCAATTTTCATGTGTTCTCTTGTGTTCCCTTTTTTACAAGTCATTGGATTAGGGGTCATGCTTCTCCAGGATGATTCATCTTAACTCGGCGCATCTGCAGTGATCCAAATGAAGCCAGATCTGAGGTCCCAGGGGTTAAGACCTCAACACATACATTTTTGGATAATACAATTTAACCCGTAACAGTGGGGATGGGCTGAGTACAGTGGTTCATGCCTATAATCTGAGCACTTTGGGAGGCCAAGGTGGGAGGATCACTGAGGCCAGGAGTTCAAGACTAGCCTGGGCAACAAACAAACAAAATAGCTGGTCATGGTGGTATACGCCTGTAGTCCCAGCTACTTGGTAGGCTGAGATTGGAGGATTGCTTGAGCCCAGGAGTTTGAGATTGCTGTGAGCTGTGATGGCACCTTTGCACTCCAGCCTGAGTGACAAAGTAAGATGCAGTCTCTAAAAAAACAAAACACAACAAACTCAAACAATCCAATGGGGATGGACTACCACTAGCATCGAGACAGGATTCATTTACTACAGGAGCTGAGAGGTGGAAAATGGCAGTGCTGAGAAACCTGTGATTTATTACAGGAAAAGGATACAGAACAGTGGCAATATCGAAGAGGGGGTATCATCACAGCCAGAGACTGCCTCCCAGCTCAGGGCCCGGAGAGGCAAGGTCCAAGCTTCTACTCCCTCCCTAAGAGCCATGGTAAGACCACTTCAGGAACTACTTGCATGGAACACTTTGGAGCCCCAAATGGGAGTCTCAGCTGGGGTTCTCACACCCTGTCCTCACACAGGCTTGCTCTCCTTACGTGACCTCCTCTGAGGGGCTGAGATCAGGTGTAAATCACTCATCTCATTGCTACTAGCCAAGATGCAGACAAGTTAGTACAAAGCGTGCCAACACTCCTGGAGAGTTTTGTTATAAAGTAACACTCTTAGTGTGCGTCACACCTTGACTGTGGCTGGTATTGTGTAGGCACCTTTCTGATTTTAGAGGTATCAGGCTAATCTAAACCTTTCTTCATAGCCTAGGGCCTGAGGCAAGTCACAAGTCAATGCTATCCCAGGGCTGGGTAGGTGGAAGAGCCCCAAGCCCCAGGTCTGGGGTGTACCGAGAAGTTGGGTACTTATCCCTGAGGCTGAACTTGTCCCTGAGGCCAAATCAGTGAGAATGAAGAGGGAGAAAAGTAGTTTAAGGAAAAGGAAGGAGAAGTTTATTAATTTGCAGACAAATGAAGAGGGCAGCAGACTACCAGCTCAGAAGACCACTATCCTGCTGTTAAGCAGAAATACAGGGCTTTATAAAGGCTTTTTTGAGCGGTTGGGCTCAGGTCTAGGTGAGCAATGCTACACGTTGTAGCTTGGCCTATTGTTTAATTGTAGCTGGTGGGTTTGGTGGGCCTTGTCTCTGGTGAATATGATGTTGTGACCTCGAGAGAGTTCTGTTGAGCCATCTCCTGTGGTTCAAGATACTAGAAAACAAAAGCAAAGAACATTCTTCTGCCCCTTTGATTACTGGCCTCAGGCAGGAATGCAAGATTTAATTCTCAAATTTGCCCCTTTTTATATTCTTTTTTTTTGAGATAGAGTCTTACTATGTTGCCTTCGGTAGAGTGCTGTGGCGTCACAGCTCACAGCAACCTCAAACTCTTGGGCTTACTTGATTCTCCTGCCTCAGCCTCCCAAGTAGCTGGGACTACAGGTGCCCGCCACAATGCCCGGCTTTTTTATTGCAGTTGTCATTGTCGTTTAGCTGACCTAGGCTGAGTTTGAACCCACCAGCCTGGGACTATGCGGATAGCGCTGTACCCACTGTGCTATAAACAGCAAGCCCCCTTTTCAGATTTTTACCCCTGTTACAGGTAAACCAGAGGAGCAATAACCACAGATCCCTGCCCTGTGGTGGTGGTGGGGCGCTAACGGGGACCCTACCAAGGGAGGTAGGCTGTGGAACAGGGCATGGAGTGATAGATGGCAAGCCTCAGTCAGCTCTGTGCCTGGGATGGTCTCCTTTATTTCTTCCCCACCAGGCATAGGATCCACCCCAGAGCTTTTTGGGTCCTGGCTGAATCTGTAGAAACAGCAAGAGGCCAGGAGTTGGGGTGCAGGTGACAGAGGAGAAAGCCAGGCAAGTGAACAACGCAGCCCTGCAGAAGTGGGGCTGGGCCAGGGGAGGAGGGGGGAACTCTTGCTCCTTGGGGGTCTGCCTGGCCTTCCCTGGCTCCCAGAAACCTTCCCACAGCCCGCTGTCTTCTCTGCAGCCCAGCTCTTTTTTTTTTTTTTTCCAAAACAAGGGTGGGTTTTATTTTCCAGAAGAATTCTTTTTAAGATAAAACACATCTCAATCCCACAATCTGTGAGCATGCCTTGTTTCTACAAGATGCATGCTAGACCATAAGACTACATAGTAAAGGATCTTTGACCATTTGGGTGGAAGAAATAGAAAAAGATGTCAGGGCTCGGCACCTGTGGCTCAACGGGTTAAGACGCCATCCACGTACACCTGAGCTGGCGGGTTCGAATCCAGCCCGGGCCTGCCAAACAACAATGACGGCTGCAACCAAAAAATGGCCAGGCGTTGTGGCGGGCACCTGTAGTCCCAGCTACTTGGGAGGTGGAGGCAGGAGACTCGCTTGAGCCCAGGAATTGGAGGTTGCTGTGAGCTGTGATGTCCACGGCACTCTATCCAGGGT
>CAUYRH010061195.1:0-11467 GCA_963574655.1 Perodicticus potto | reverse complement strand
GAGCTGGAACACATTCTTCTTAGCAAAGTATCTCAAGAATGGAAGAAAAAGCGTCCAATGTATACAGCCTTACTATGAAGCTAATTTATAGCTTTCATATGTAGGCTATAACCCAATTATAGCACAAAAATATGGGGAAAGCGGTAAGGGAGGGAAGGGGGAGGGGAGGGTGGGTGGAGAGAGGGTAAATGGTGGGATCACACTTATGGTGCATCTTAGAAGGGACAGGTGAAACCTACTAAATGCAGTACATAAATGTTTTCGCATTATAAATGAGAAAATCTCATGAAGGTTATGTCAAACAGTTGGATGAAAATATTTCAGATTGTATATGAAGCCCGCACACTGTACCCCATGACTGCACTAATATACACAGCTATGATTTAATAAATTAAAAAACAAAACAAAACAAAACAAAACAGTCCAGTTGGTGCGGAGGAGACAACTTCCCTCTGGGTGCTTTCCCCATGTACCGTCTCAGTTGCGTATCACAACCATTTAAGACACAGGGATATTGTTATAATGCCCTTTTTCATTTCAAGAAACAACCTCAAGGACCTTAGGAATGCTCTAATCTGAGGACTTTAAAACTTTTCCACCAGGTCTCACAGCCAGGTACAGTTTCTTAGAGACTAGGTACATGCATCCACATACATAATGCAAGAGTGTTATAATTATATATTTACCCGGGCAGGGTCAATGTCCTTGAACATTGACTATTCCAGCCCACTTTAATGTTATTTTTAAACAGACGAATTTTTGGAGCAATTTTAGATTTGGAGCAAAACAACATGGCAGTAGAGATTTCCCAACTGCCTTTGTCCCCACACCCACACAGACTCTTCAGCCATCAAAACCCCATGCTGGAGGGGCACAGTGGTTGAATTATTTGTCATTTGTGATGAAGCTACATTGACGCAGAGTGATGACGCCATCTCCACAGTCACATCAGAGTCCACGCTTGTTGTTGTGCATTATAGGGTTTAGACTAATGTACACAGGAAAACGTGCACAGTGCAGTTTCTCTGCCCCAGGAAAGCCTCTGTCCTCCCCCTGTTCATCCTCTCTTCCCTTTAACCTCTGCCAATCACTCATTTTTTGTTTTTCTTTTTTTAATCTCCATAGTTTTGCCATGCCCCAAATGTCATCTAGTTGGAATGTAGAGTCTGTGGGCGTCTCGGTTTGCTTTCTTTCACTCAGGATTATGTGTTTGCAATGCCTCTGTATCCGTTCAGTGCTGGGTGGCACCCCCAGTCTGGATGCACCGCAGTTTACCCACTCACCTGCTGAACGGCCTCTCGGTTGCTTCCAGATTTTGGCAATTATGAATAAAGCTGCTATCAACACCCACTGCAGGTTTTTGTGTGGGAATCCTTTTTTAACTCCTTTGGATAAATACCAAAAAACAATTGCTGGATCACATGGTAAGAGTATGTAAAATTTTGTAGAAAATGCCAAACTGTCTTTCAAAATAGCTACAGCATTTTGCATTCCCACCAACAACGAACACGTGTTTTTGTCATACATCCTCATTCATATTTTGTGGTGTTAGCATTTTGGATTTGGTCATTCTAATAAATGTATAAAGGTACCTCGTTGTTTTTATTAGCAATTCCTTAATGTTATATAATTTTAAGCATTTTTTCATATACTCATTTTCTGTATGTGGAATAAATGTTCAGATATTTTGTCTGCTTTTTAAATTAAGTTACTTACTTTTGGTTGTTGAGCTTCAAAGGTTCTCTGTACACTTTGGATAACAGTTCTTTATCAGTACCCTGGCAGTCACTGGGCCTGGGACTGCAACACCTGCTTTAGGGCGAGGCAATCACTGTCCCTGCCGGGCAGGGTCAGGGACCATTGGGGTGAGCTAGGCAGAAAACCAACCAGAAGTGTCACATTTAAAGTGTGGCCTTTGGCTCTGAGACGGAGGTCTGGCTGATTTGTAGGGTTTTAAATGTCCCCTATTGTGAGAAATACTGATGAGAGAAAGAGAATGAGGGGCTTGGGAGAGCAGTATTTACTTGTTTGTAATTTCTTTTTTTGTTTTTTTCAATGAGAGAAAGATCTGTTTCAATGATCTTCATATCAATTCTCAAGATTTTTCTCCTTTTTTAAAGTATCAGTTCAAAATTCCTGTATCTGGGAATGCTGGCTGTAGTCTGAATTCTAATTTTTTTTTTAATCAAATGAGAAAAATGAGACTCAGAAAAAAATAGAGTGATTTTCTCAAGACGGTGAACCATGGGGCCCAGTGTTTGGGTATAAAAGGGCTCATCCCACTTTGTTAGTGATAGATTCTTTGATACACATGATAATAATTTGTAGTAAACCTTTGTTTTTAACAATGCATATTCTAGGTAACTGCTGTAAAGCCCTTGAATTAGGGTATCTAGGGAAAAGTAGTGAATAGTCTATGTTTTAGAGTCTCCCCAACATATTTCAGAAATCTCTTCCCTGCTCCTTGTGTTACTCCCTCCCTGACTGAGCCAGCTGGAGGCCTCCTGTGGGTCAATGTCCCAGATGTCACAGAGAATGAATGAGATGTTACTTAACCCAAGCCCTGGGGCTCAGGGTCCAGGCAAACCTAGAACTTGGCCAGACTCAGATGTCCCCACCCTTTTAAGACCTACAGAAATGAGATGCTTCATCTTTACCACTGTGAGACCTGGGCAGATGTTGCCCGGTGTTGGGATGGATCAAAGAGGCCCAGAGCGCTGGGCTCACACACGCTGTGTCCAGGATTTTACAGCCAATGCCGCCTCCTTGCTTGCTAGCTGCTACAGCTGGAGGATCCATCTCTGGAAACTTCTGTTCTTTTCTTGGAATACCCCAGGGAAGGTGCAGAAACAGTTGATTCCACGTCTTAGAAGAAGACACGGCACCTGGTGCTCGGTAAATACACAGAAGATGCTTCGTAAGTGACGGCCAAGCCTGGGGGCTCCCCAAAGACTTCTAGAAAATCTGGGTCCCCATGAGGTTCCTCCTGCATGGGGTTGGTAAACAAACTCACTCCTCTTTCAGCTGGAGGAAGAGGAAAGAGTAGAATCCTGCCCCCCTGGCTGTGGGTCAGGGATCGCTTTGTCCTCTGCTTAGAACACATTTGTGATTCCTTGCAGAGGGCACAGGAGACCCTCAGATCAGCATGCCTAAGTAGTGTGGGCCAGGATTTGGAAGAACTTTCCCAGGCTGCAGAGCTGAGTGACCACTATTCTTTTGTTAATTAGCCACCCTCTGGTCCCTAAAGAGCTGCCCAGCTGAGCTGGCTGTAGAGGAGCAGCCCACCCCTGCTGCCTCAGGCACTCCAGCTGTGCAAGATGGGGGGCCATCAGAGGAATAACCCAGCAACCTCAGTTTCCTTCTCTGTTAAATGAAAGTAATAACATGTAATTCACACTATTTTTGTAAGGATTAAATGCTTACAAAGTAGGGCAAATCAAACCATCCTTCGTAAGTGTTTCATTTGTCATCCTTGAAGAGCAATTGAGTTGGCTCTGCTCATTTATTTGCTTTAATTCGAGTAGTGAAGCTCTTGCTTTCAAGCCAGTGGTTGCCTCACATGTTTCGAAGCAGGTTGCTTAAGCATTATCATTTATTTCTTGTATTACAACTCCAAGGGGCTGGGCATGGCACTTTGTAACTACAGTGAATAGGAAACTGGGTCCAGGAGGTGAGGCCATTTGCCCAAAGTCACACACACAACTGGGTCTCCTGCTCCCTGCAGAACGCCCATCTCTCTGTGCTGAGATGCGTCACAGGGGTTATCCTCTGCCCCGCACACTGCAGCCTCCATCTGGGTTGCCTTTGTTTCCTGCCAGGATGTTCTAATGAGTGCCTGGACACACGTGGCTGGGTGCAGAGGGCTTGACTCCAAACATGCATTTCTCACAACAGAGATACTGTTTGTTAGATCATCATAAGGAGGGAAGGTGTCCTTCTGGCTGTGTCTTTGATATGGTTGGGAAGTGCTATTTTGGGGCAATCTTTGTGTTTCTCTGCACTCTCTCTTACCAAATGTCTTCAGACTCCTTTCCTGATGCTATTTCGTGAAGCCAGGCTTAGGACTGTCCTGGAAGCGGCTGGAACGTGACTACTAATGGGACTGGCCAGGAGGTTCATTGGGAGGAGCAGGAATGCAGGCCAAGGCGTGTCTGTTTTGCAGACACTTGCACCCTGCCGAGGCACATGGAAGGAAGAAGCGCCAGACGCAGAAGGTTTCCAGACCAGCCCCCACTCCTCCAAGCCTCCTCCTAAGGCTTCTCCCGTTATTATCCTCACCTCTCTTGGCTCTAAAGTTTGGAAAAGACGGAGAGTGCTGGGCGGTGCCTGTGGCTCAAAGGAGTAGGGTGCCGGCGCCATATGCCGGAGGTGGCGGGTTCAAACCCAGCCCCGGCCAAAAACTGTGGGGGGTGGGGAGAAAGACGGACAATGGTGAGGCTGGCCGGCCTTGTTCTCAGAGGCAGCGTGGCGGGGGGGCCTCACACACAGTTTGACCTCTGACTGCACAATTAACCAGGAGCTTTTGTGTGTGACAGAACAAACTGTTTCTATGGAGACATTTATGAGGTTGCCGGGCCTGGCCTCACCTTTGTACCCTTCCAGAATGTCCCCTGTAGTCAGAGAAGAATAGAGAAGTTGGCAGGAGTGACTGAGCTGGCGACACTCAGAGCCGCTCTTACTCTTCAGTGACCTGCGTGGTGCGGATGGAACGGGCAAAGGAAAGTCCTTAAAATTCAACACACAGGGTGCCAGGCCCTGCGGATCCCAAGTTCGTTCCCCAGGGGTCCACCGTCTGGGAAGGTTTAGTGTGTAATTACCTCCTAAGGAGTGCTCCCGGGGACAGAAGGAGACCAATACGCATGAAACACTCTTGCAATTTAATTTGATTAGAGCTGTGAATGGTGAAAAATTTAGATATTATAGGAGATGACAATAAAAAATGATACATCGGCTGGTTACCGCTCCTGCTGTGTGCCTGGAGGCGCACACTTTGACTCAAACAGTCCTGAGGGCGGGTAGTTTCAGCCTCATTTTTGTAAGTGAGGACAGAAAGGCAAGAGAGGGCAGGAGACCCCCTCCCAGCCATAAGCGGTCAGATCCTGACTGAAATACGGAGATGCTGGTGCCCGAGTGACTGCGCCTGGGGCGGGGCTGCGTGTTTAAGGCCTCTTCTCATTTTCACTTCCTGAGACCACCTGGCCGCCCTTTGGTGCTGCTTTCTAGAACCAGTTTTCAGAGGCACCTGTTGAGACGAAGCTTTTCAGGAGGTGAGGAAGCCCTGCAGGAGGAGGAACACCCATCGCAGTGGGTGTGTTTTGGGAATTTGACCTCCTGACTCTGCTCCCAGCCCGCCGACTGCAGTAGGGGTCATGGGGTCCTGAGGGCAACAGGGAGGAAGTTAGACCCTCTGGGTTCAGAGAACTCTAATCTCGGTGTGATCCTCGGCCCGCGGAGACTGTGATGTTTCACTGGGGAAGAGAATGCCGGGGCCTCACAGCTGAGTTTAGTCCCTGAACACAGACTCCAGGAAAGGAGTGAGCTTTCTTCTAACAGCAAAGTTAGAAGATGACGGCTCTCAGCATGGCATCCCAAAAGCACTTGATCAGAAAGGCCAACGCCAGTGCATGCAGCCAGGGAGATCTGGGCCCACCGGGAGAGGGCTGCAAGCAGAGAATTTTCCAGATGCTGCAAGAGCTCGGTATATGCCATTAAATGGGGTGAAGCTAGGAAACAGCACCAGCTTTGGGGGTGTCATGGTCTGAGGCTCAGGAACGGGGCTATGCTCCCGGGGGGACAAGGAGAAAGGGATACAGGGTGCGGGAGGTTACCAAGAGAAACACGGAGAAGAAACAGGTCACAGGGCTTGAGTTCTAAAGCATCTTTTAGGTCACAGTTGGGCAGGAGCACGGGTAAGGAGGGAGAGGAGAGCCCTGGCAATCATGAACCACCTTCTGAAGGGCAGAGGGTGGGCAGGTGTTGTGCAAACTCCGTTTCATGTGACCCTCGGGGCCAGCATCTGAGGCAGGTTTTGGTGCTGTCTGCGTTTGAACAGGGAGCCACTCTGGGCTCCGAGAGGTGAAGCAACTTTCCTAAGGTCCGGGAGCGGTGTGTGGCTGAGATCACAGCAGGGCCCAGTGGTGGGATGCTCAGGGCTCCACTGGAAGGGGGTTCAAGGGGCTGCTGCTACTTGCAAGGATGGGGGCTAAGGTGCTGCAGCCCCTCCTGAGCTCCGAGGGGACTTGGACCAACTCATACACCCACTGGAGTTGAGGCGAGGGGTGGGAGGAAAGGCTGGGCTGTCATCATTCCAAGGCCTGGTGGTGCTGAGCCGCCTGGGTAGTCCCACCAGGATATGAACAGGGAGCTGGAGAGGGGAGTGAGGTCCTGGGCAGTCCCCAGGACCAGCTGCTGGGACCCTGAGTAGACACGGGTTCCTGAGAGAAATTAAAGGAGGCAGCAGAGAAACGAATCTAGAGTCCAGGGGTGCCTAAGCTGCAGGTGGCTCAGAGATCCTCCCTGGCTGAAATGGCCGCGGTTCAGAAAGGAGACGCGAATTGCCCAAGGCCAAACAGCCAGAGAGAAGCCTCAGACCCCAGGTTGCTGACGACCCAAGAATCACCTTGCTCATTTGCCTTAATTCAACAACCATTATATTTGGCTTCCTGATAAGTAATATCTATGAACTCATGGTTTAACATGTTAATAAAGTTTTCTATCATAAGTTAAAGTGAAAATGTGATTACAGTGAAAAACATGAACACCCTTAGGCAAATACCACAGGAAAAGCATGTGTGTGTGTGCACGTGTACGCCTGTGTGTGTCTGTATGCGTGTGTGTGTGTGTGTCCATGTCTGTGCGTGGATCTGTGTGTGTGAGATGCGGGGGTGCAGGTGGTCGGACAGAAGCAGCCTCCTGTCACTCCTCACCAGGGGGGTCACTGCCTTCTCGGCCTGTCAGTGGAGAGAGGTGATCAGAAAGTCAGGTTCATGGCAGATGAAATGAAGAACACAATTTTATAAGTCAAGACAGAATCAATAAGGGGCTGGGCTGAGCCATGTTAGTTCCTCAGGCAAAAGGAGAAATTGGCAGCACTGATTCTTTATTTGAAATTTGATATTTTGTTCATTATAGTTTTTTTGCCTTTATTCCGATTTTTAAAAATCATTGCATGGAAATATTATTCATATTGATTACTGAAACGTGTGGCATCCCCTATAACTCTCTCCCAAGGTGAATACCTCACCTGTCTCTCCCCTAATTCCTGGCATGTCGGGGTTGGCTGGTGGAGGGCCAGACCATTCTGTCCCCAGGGCTGGGCTGACTCTAGCAGCCCAGACTGCCTGGTGTGGGAAGACCGGGGGGCGGAGGGGGACAGACTAATGTCAGAGGCCCTAGAGTGGTCTCTTCCCATCTTTCAGAGTAGACAGGGAGCGGGGGCCCAGAGAAGGAAAAGCTAAGATGATACCCCAGTGCAGGGGATGGACAGCCCCCAGACTGCTCCCTCTGCCCCCTCTGCAGGCAAGCACCTGGCAGGGCTGCCTCAGGAGCTACTTGAACTAAATGATCTGCCGGAGCTGAGACTGGACCCCAGGGACAGAACCAGGGTCTCCCCACACTCGCAGGGACCGTCTCTCGCCTGTGTGATCTCACTCAAACCCACCTGGGTCCCAGCTGCCTGCAGGAGCTGCCCCAGCAGCTCAGCTTCCCTGACAACTGCCTGCAGCCTCTGACCCCTGAGCTGGGGTCTGTGCTGTGCTGGCAACAGCCCCCCTGAAGGCTGCCAGCTATGGGTGGGTGTTGGAGACATTTTCTGAAACAAAGAAGCTGTGAATGTGGGAGATGTTGGGAAGGGGTCTGTGGGGGACCAACAGAGCTTTGGGAAGGTTAACTGGGGATGCCTGAGGCTTCTATCTGAGATGGCCCAGGGTGTTGAATCTTCATATCTGGAGAAGATAGAGTTAAAGATGTAAATATGAGAGATGGTAGCATAGAGGCAGTAATGTGGCCTAAAATTGGAGTTCCCCAAAATCTCGTGCTGGATTCTAGTCCTTGATGGGAGCGCATTTGGAGCCCTTGAGGATAGAACCCTCATGAATGGGATTCGTGCCCTTGTAATAGAGGCCCCTGGGAGCTGCCTCACCTCTCTCTGCCTCGCAAAACAGTGAGAAGACAGCCCTTGCCAGACACTGAATCTTCCAGCCCCTTGATCTTGGATTTCCCAAACTCTAAAACTGTAAGAAGTAAATTCTATCTTATGTAAGCCACCCAGTCTCTCGCAGCCCGTTACATCAGGCCAGAGGGACTCTGAAAACCACTGCAGCCAGCTCTGTAGCTATGCAGTCAATCTCTCCTCTGTGAGACCCACTCCCACGGAGACAGCCGTGCCCCGGGACAGTGCATCTCCTAGAGGTCCTGTGCAGGAGGAGTCCAAGGACAGCTCAAGACATAGCAAGTGAAGTAGAAAGAAGCCAGCTGGGTAGGGGTCGGGCACCCGAAAAGGATAGAGTTTTCATAAAACAGGATGAGTCAGCCATGTCAGCCGGTGCTGGAGGGCTGAGCAGGAGAGGACAGAGTTACCATTGGCTTGAATCAGACCAAAACCACACGTGCAGCTGATAAGGCAGGTGGAAGATGGTGATGGATGGAAGCCTGACTGCATCAGAAGTGAGAGCGTAGAGAGGTTAATTCAGAGCCCCTGGAAGGGGCTCTGTTGGGAAGAAGAGCAGAGAGGGATTCATATCTAATGTCTTTATCTCTAGCAATGTGAATATAGCCATATTTACTCAAATACATGTATGTATGTGTTATACAGGGTGGCCATAAAGTTCATGTCCAATTTAAACATGTGCACTTTAAAATTGCACACGAATTTTATGGTCACTCTGTATATAAATGATTTTTTAAAATCTAGGCTCTAGGAGCACAAACTCACTTTGTTCATCTTTCCTAGCCTGACCTGGGCCTCTTTCCCAGGGTGCGACATGTATTACTTCAACCTTGCTCTTAATAACGAGGGCTGCCTACTTTGGGGGACTTGTCACTCATTAGGTTTTGTTCACACAGGAAGGCAGAATGAAGAAGGCTGGTCCACAGAGTTCAGGTCTCCTGCCAAGTTGGCAGCAGAGGGCTTCTGCAGGGCAGACGGAGGCCACAGGCAGAGCCATCCGTAGGAGGCCGGTGTGAGGTTCGGATTCCACAGGTAGTAAGTAGCCATTACAAGCTTTTAAGCAAGCAGGTGATGTGACTAGGTCTGTGTTGTAGAAAATGAGTTACACGTTAGGTAAATGAGCTAAGGAGTGAACGCAGGGAAGCAGGATTAAAAGAGATTTTTAGGCAAAGGAATAATAGATAAACTCATGGAACAAGCAGGGTGGCTAGGGGTGGCTGGTGGGGGACGGCCATGGGTGGGCGCCACATGACAATCAGGACACACTTGTGGGAGGAAAGGAGCCGAGGGTGGACGGGCTCATTAAGATCGTGTGAAGTGAGGGGAGCTGGAGAGACGGAGGAAACAAGTGTTGGTCGTAGAAGCCCAGAGAAACCGGCCCCGTCCCCTCTGGAAGAGCAAGTTCCACGGGGGCTGTGGATCCTGCCAGCGAGAGCTTCTTACCCTCCTCGCGCCAGTGCGCCTTTTGGCCCCTGCCTTCTGCAATCCCACGCTCGAGAGAGTTCTGTAAGAAGATAAATAGCGTAATTACCTCTGTGTCAGTCAATCCACGTGACGCCTGTGCACGGAGCAAACATTAACTTGAGCTGCTGCTGCGAAAACAAGATTAAAATCTAATCAGGATGTTCGAGAACTACTTGTCCCACCTTCAATTTGTGGTATGAATCATGGCTAGTATTTCTTTTTTCTCCCCGACTGCTCATTATAACCTATGCTGTTCACTTCAGAAATGCAATTATCCGCTACCCTCGCTCCAGTCGTAAGGACCAAGCGATATTTCATATCCATGTGATGGAGGGGTTAAGCGTCTTTTTATAGCTCTTGCTGAGAAACTTGACCTGCAGTTGTCCTTGGTCCCATGTAGGGGCGAGCTCTTGTACAGAGTGAACAAGAAGAAAACTGTCAGGAAAAATCCCTGAGCAGCTACCCATGTGGAGCTGTCAGTTCGGAAACAGCAGCAGGACAAGGGCACCAGGGCCGGGGTGGGGGAAAACCTCAAGGGGGAGAGGCAGGTAGGACACCAGAGTCCTGCAGAGCTTCTGCCCAGGGATGCGCTGATCTGAGAGGAAAGAACTGAGGGTCAGTGCAGAGTCCAGGGCCTGCAGGGAGGATGGGAGCTGTGACGAGGACGAGGCAGGTATTCCCTTGGTGAATCTTGGCTGAGTCCCCTCTCTGCACGATGCCTTCGGTGTTGCAGATTTCAGGATGGATGGGAAATTGGCAATGCCTGTCCTGTGTGTTTCCACACCAGAGAGTAGAAACTCCCGGGACAAGTGAAGGTGAGCGGGTTGAGCAGTGGGAACTTGCTGAGAAGTGATTCTCAGCACACCTGCTGGCTGTTCAGACCTTTCAGAAGATTCCAGGCCCCCCTTTGCCTGACTTGGGTTTTGGATAACAGAGGGCATTCCAGATGCATGGCGCACCCTTCACCGTGTAAAACATCCCCCCATCTTCCACGCAGCCCTGCTCACAGGCACAGACTACCCTCATGCCGACTTAGACGGCCTCCTACCTGTGATGCAGGTGCCCGCTCTTCTCGGTCCTCCAAGTTACTGCTTCTGAAAATGATGTGCATTTCTACTTTGTCTAAACAGTTTTTTTTAAAGAATCATAAGTGAGATCATGAACATGCTTCCTACTTTGTAGCTCGTTTTTTCCCTCCCTCAAATGCTATGTGGTACAGGAGCCCAGTTCCATTCTGTTTGTCTATCTGTCCCTCTGTTCATCCACCCATCCGTCCATCCTCCCTCCCACCCGTTCTTTCCTTCCTCTCTTCCTCGCCCTTCCTTATGTCAGTCTAGCTACAAGGTGCTTCCTCCTTGGATATCTCAGTTGCTCATTACAACAACCTCACCAGTAGGGCAAGGAGGCCAAAAGCAATTATGCTCATGTCCCAGAGGAAGCTGGTGTTTCTAAGCCACTGCTTTGGAGAACCATTGCCAATTTCTGTAAATTCACCCCAGCAAGACTCTAGTGCTCCAGAGATGCTAAATTTCATAGGGACCTTTTATGAAAGTAAGACCAATTTTGGGACGTGATGTGGGTTCATGGTGAAACCACACCCAGTGTGTATGCACACACAGCTTCCTCTGCAGCCCTCTCTGTAGTAGCTGTCTTCTCTCTGGGCCTCATACATTAGTCCTGAAGTGGACATGGTGACTTTCGTCCTCACTAGAGGGAAGGCTTGTCACATCCTCCTCCAAGGCTTCTCCCAGACAAGCCCTGGAAGCACGTGTCCTGAGACCCTGCCTTATGCAGCCGTTTGCTGTGGTCGTCCTCAGAGCTCCTCATTCCTTGAAG